>JABFEX010000463.1:0-36053 GCA_013623515.1 Fusarium illudens | reverse complement strand
TGCCCCGACCCGCCACCGCCTCCCGCAGCAGGAGTACCAACAGCCGCCAGTCCTCATCGTCGTCTTCCGCGGCCCAGGCCAGGGCTGATGACTCCCATCTGCAGCAGGACGTCGCCCTCCAGCCCCTAACCTCCACGTCCTCCTCCACTGCCCGGTCCACTGTCTCACCCTCGCACGCCTGGGCGCCTTACCCGCCTGATCCGTCCCTCGATCAAGGCCATGCGTTGCCGCCGTACCAGGCTCCGGCCGTTGCTGGTGATTCACAGGTACAATTAACTACCACTGCCGCCGCCACCCCGGCCATTGCTCCTTCCCCCGTCCTCGTCCGCGACCAACATGCCGGCCAGCCCTCGTCCGTTTCACAACCTCCTGCCGCCGCCGCAACTCGTGCCCTTGAGCCTTCCGTTGCCGTTACTGCCGCCGACGACGACTCAGACGAAGAAGCCCTAGATGCCTCTGACCCCGGCTCGCTTGCTCCTCAACCATCCGAGGCCACATTAGATATGGCTTCCAAGAAGACGCCCTTCCTACGCTCGGCCGCCACCCGGCCGGACGCCGCTCCTTACGGCTCCGTCTCGCTAACACCCAGTCGCAACAACTCGCCTGCCGGCAGTGATCGCTGGGACCCCGACGCTCACCAGCTTCGCCATGTCCCCGATACCTCGCGAAGCGATGCCTCTCGCCGTTCCACCCTTACCAAGCAGTCCTCGTCGAGGTTGTCGGAAGAGATAGATGGCGCTGTCCTTGTGTCAGGCCTCGAGGGCCGCTTGGGTGTTTCTGAGCCTACCCATACCGGTATACTGGAAGAAAGCATGAAGGACGACTTGTCTGAGGATGGGCCTTTGCTCGACGATGCTTCCTCGACTGCCTCTGAAACCGAATATCAGGAAAACTCGCCTCATGAAGCTGTTCGCGCCTCGGTTCCTCCCACCGACAACACCACCCTCTCCATAAACACGCCGCGCATGTGGTGTCTCTCCGTCCTCTTCTCTATTCTCGGTTCCTCTACCAATCTCTTCTTCTCATTAAGATACCCCAGTGTTGCTATTACTCCAGTTATTGCTTTGCTTCTTGTCCACCCCCTCGGACACCTTTGGGATTTCGTATTAAAACGTCCTTACGACCCCGAAGAAGAGTTTGTCGATGGCGTCCGGACGACGTCTATTTCCGAGGATGGCCATATCCATCATAAGACGAAAATGATAACATCTTGGCGACGATGGCTTGCCCAGGGGCAATGGAACGAAAAGGAGCATACCTGTGTCTACGTCAGCAGCAACGTCGCCTTTGGTTTCGCCTTTGCGACAGACGTCATTGTCGAGCAGACTCAGTTCTACAACCAGGAAGCTCCCATCGTGTATCAGCTGCTCCTCACCATCTCGACCCAGATCCTGGGATACGGTTTCGCCGGTTTGACACGCCGGTTCCTCGTTCGACCTAGCGGGATGATTTGGCCTGGCACGCTCATGTCGGCTGCCATGTTTTCGACGCTCCACAAACAGGAGAACAAGCCTGCTGGAGGCTGGACCATCAGCAGGTGGAAGTTCTTCTACATTGTCTGGACGGTGTCGTTTCTGTTCTACTTCCTGCCCGGTCTGCTGATGCCAGCCCTGAGCTACTTCAACGTCATCACATGGTTTGCTCCCAAGAACGTCGTCATTGCGAATCTGTTTGGCGTTTCTTCTGGACTCGGACTGTTCCCCTTGACTTTTGACTGGGCGCAGGTCACCTACGTCGGCTCTCCACTGCTGGTTCCGTTCTGGGCTGCCATGAATGTTATTGGAGGTCTGGCCATCGTCATGTGGATTATTGCTCCAATCCTCTACTACACCAACGTCCTCTTCTCTTCGTACATGCCGATCCTATCGGCTGCCGTGTTCGACAACACAGGAAAGGTGTACGATGTGAGCAGGATCCTCACCCCTGACTTCCTCTTCAACCGAGAGGCATACCAGAGCTACAGCAGAGTCTTCCTTCCCATCACATATGTGCTTAGCTACGGCGTTCAGTTTGCGGGTCTGGCTGCTCTCCTGACACACACAGCGTGCTGGCATGGCTCAGATATTTGGAGATCCTGGAAGAAGGCGTTGGAAGAGGCTCGTGAGGAGGGAAAGCCGGCATATCAACCAGTGTCGGGCTCTCCGGGGGCGCCGTCGTCTCGGCAGTCAACCGGCGACGATTACAGGCGGATGTCGACGTCCACCTCCAACATTGACGGTCTCATCAGCCACGAGGATATCCACAGCAAGCTCATGAAGAGGTACAAGGATGCGCCATTGAGCTGGTACTTGATAACTTTCCTCTCCATGACTGCTATTGGCATATTCGTGGTCGAGTAGTAAGTTGCTCCAACTGATTCATATAAAGCAGTCCAGCTAACCCATCTAGTTATCCTGTCCATCTTCCCTGGTACGGACTCCTTCTCGCTCTCGGGATTGGAGCCATATTCTTCATCCCCAACGGCATCATCATGGCTATCACGAACCAGCACAGCAGCATCTATCTCATTTGCCAGCTCATCTGTGGTGTCGTCTTCCCCGGCCGACCCATCGCAAACATGGTGTTTGTCACGTACGGCTACATCTCGTCCGCCCAGGGCATCAAGTTTGCGTCTGATCTCAAGCTCGGCCACTACATGAAGATCCCGCCCCGTATCCTCTTCTCCGTCCAGCTTGTGGCGACATTTGTCTCCTCCCTGACGCAGATTGGCGTCCTCAACTGGATGTTTGTCAATATCAAGGGCATCTGCACCTCGGAGGCAATCAATGGCTTCACATGCCCCATTGCTAGAGTGCACTTCAACGGCTCTATCCTCTGGGGCGTCGTCGGCCCCAACGAGTTCTTTGGCCCCAAGGCCATCTACCGCTCACTGGTCTGGTTCTTCCCTCTCGGCGCCCTCCTCCCTATTCCCCTGTGGCTCTACAGCCGGCGCAACCGCCACAGCATCCTGCGCAAGGTCAACCTCCCCGTCATCTTTGGCGCCATGTCCTGGATCCCTCCTGCGACGGGTCTCAACTTCTCCGTCTGGGTACTTGTCTGCTACGTCTTCAACTACGTCATCAAGAACCGTCACAATGCCTGGTGGAGCAAGTACACCATGACCCTCAGCGCCGCTCTCGACTCTGGCCTGGCCTTTGGCATCGTCGTCGTCTTCTTTGGCTTCATCTACCCTGGCATCACCAAGAACTTCAAGTGGTGGGGCACCGAGGTGTACAAGCAGGGCTGCGACTGGCAGGCTTGCTCGTATAATACCGTGCCAGAGGGCGAGCACTTTGGGCCTGCTACGTGGTGATTTAGCAATAATTCGTTTCATGGCGTTTGGTTTGGGTTATTCGGTGACTACGGTCTGGAATGCATATAGAATTAGTAGGATACTCGGGACGTTTGCGACTTTAAATAGACTTTGCATGGTTATGGGCATCAATAGGGCGTGGTTATTGTATGGCGATTCATAGGATAGCACATCTACGATGTGAGTACCAGCACAAGCTTGGAATTGTAGCTGGTTTGATTGATTGGTTAAGTTAGCCTGGTACATCACATCACGTCCGAGACAACATGGTATTGTTACTCGATTCTCCGTCTATCAATTGTCCATGTCCCTCCCCTTCTTTGTTGTTGCGCTTGTACCGCAGACTACCTTAGTATACAGTGTATTAGGTCTGGCCTTTGCATGACCTGCCCCATCCTGGACCGACACCCAAGCTCCAAAGAAGTGTTGATCAACCATCTTATTTCTCGTTTTCCCACTCGGGGTTCTGTCGTAGAGTCAGCAAGCGTTCCTCTTACAGTCTAGATCAGGGCTGGGGAACTTACCTTCCGCAGAATCACCAAGCCCTCGAGGGTGCTGTTGAGGCTGATGTACTCCTCGTCCTCGAGCTCGGCACGCTCGCCATGTCCGAGCACTACAGGTGTGCTCTGAGTCTGCCAGCCGGTGATGGTCTTGGGCCGTCCAGCCTGGCCGACGACATCGACGGCCTGTCCGACGCGGACGTTGACCTTGAGAGGCTCGAGGTTCTCATCGAGGGTGACGAGGAACCGAGGGTGCATGGCGGTGACGAGGAAGTACAGGAGGTAGTGGGATTGGGAGGTGATGAAGTCCTTGGGCTCGATCATGGCGACGAGTGTGGCGAGGAGACCAGCAGCGGCAACACGGGACAGGACCTGTCGGTCTGTGTGGAAGGGGCTGATGGACATTGTGCCCTTGCCCATGTGAAGCAGACCCTGTGCGATACGGACCATGAACAGGGCGTCCTGGTCGCGGTGGTAGTAGCTGGCAAGTTGTCGCAGCAGTTGTGCCAGTCGGGCGTTGTTTGTACCAGCACCCAGAATACCCATGGCAAAGATGGCGTTGATGGCCACCTCTGGGTCGTTGTCGTGACTGTATCTTGAAAGAGTATCGTAGACCTTCATCTGGGGGTTGCTTGGGCTGATCAGACCCATAGCCAGGGGCACGGCTTTTCGGATGTTGGGCTCGCCGTAATGCATGAGGTGGCCAAACTGTCGAAGGACCATCTCCTGGCCGATATCCTCGCCCATGGCCACCAGTGCAATGCCGAGAACAGCGTAGGCCTGAAGAAGCTCGTCTCCCTTCTTCTCATCCGACTCCTCCTTGTGCTCGTTGCAGATGTGGAGAAGCTCTTGGATCTTGAGGACAGCACCTGTGCCTGCCCAGGCGCAGATCTCAGCCATCACAGCCGTGGCCTCTGCCATAGGGTGCTCGATGGCCTTGAGGGTCTCGAGGATGACATCAACCTCTTCTTGTCGGCCAAAGAATAGGAGACCCAGGCCAAGAGCCAAGAATCGTGTCCACTTGTCCGTCAGCTGGTTCTTTCGATCGTCGTCCATCAATGTTGTGACAATGGCCTCGCTGATCTCAGGGTGGGAAGAGCCAGTAAAGATGAGACCACAGCTCAGAGCAGCCATGGCCGAAATCTGCATGTCCTGGGAGGAATCCGAGATGATGGGCAGGAGGAGCTCGAGGACAGCTTCCTTATTAGAGCCGGCGTATGCAAGACCAAGACCCATGATGCACGCTGTTCGGATGAGAGGATCGGGGCTGTTCAGCTTGTCGGTATCACCCAGGATGGCCAGGGCAGGCTCAGCCTCCATCTGGACTCCCGAGTTGATAATGCCAATGGCAAGCATGGCGCCAGCCGAAATCTCCTTCTCGCTGGAGTAGGTGTACTTGTCGATCTTGTCGAGACCGTTCTCCGTATCCCACATCAAGAGGGTTCCCATGGAGGCGACAGTAGACATCATGCCGTCTGCTTTGGTCTTCCACACCCATGTCTCCTTCTCGCCGTCGATCAGCATCATCTTGTCGTTGCCGAAGCCTGCGTTTACAAAGGCGTTGACGAACGCTGCGGCCAGGTTATGTCGGGCCGAGTCCAGGTTTGTCATTCCCGCCACTCGGCTGCTTTCAAGGTGGCTCTTGTAGATATCCTCGGTACTCTTGGGCTCGAGGAGGTTAAGCTCCTTGCCTAGGGACTTGAAGTGTCCCGACAACTTGGCATTGGAAAGACACTCTGCGATTTCCTGGTCGTCCAGCGTCTCCTCGGGATAGTCTAGAGCTATCCGTTGGCGGCCGATGAGAAATGCGAGCTGCTTCTTAAGGGCAGGGTCTTCGGCCTTTTGGAAATCGTCCTTGATGAGATCGACGTCGTGGAGTCGAATCGCAAGGACCATGGCCTGAGCAAACTGCTTGTACTCCATGTAGATGTTGTGGGCGGTCTTGAGGAAGGTCTCGTTGTCGGGATAGGTGAGGAGGTTGACCATGCTGACCATGTAGAGGCACACGCGCGCGTACGTGTTCTCGTCCACGAAATGAGGGATCTCCTCGATGATCTCAAGTTCGCTCATGAGATCCACAGCATCGGCCTCGGCGTTGCTCTTGAGGAAGAGGGGGACCAGGTGCTGTGCGAGATCGATCAGATCCTTGACGGGTTCATCGTGCACAATGCGCTTGGCATACACCTCGCCAATCTCCAGCGCCAGGTGCCTGACATACTCATGGCCCCAAGAGCCAATGTCAGAGGTGGGCGCTAGGAGCCGGTACTTGAGTGTGTCTTGTCGGTCCTCGTCCGAAAAGGTCATGCCGATGACGGAGAGGACATCGGCCAACGATGTCCTGTCATCGGTCGCGGGCCATTCTTCGTAGAGCTTCGTCAGAGTCTCGTAGTGTGGTCGCAGGAACTTCAAAGGCTTCGGCACTGCTGTCATGGATGATGTCGATGTCTTTATGGAGGTCTTCATCGCTTCCAGGGCGGATTTGTAGAGCGACGAGTCCGACTCCTAGATCAACGTTAGCGCATGCGCTCCAGAATCCACGTCGGAACACTGACCGTCAAGCGCTCGACTATCATGTCGAGCTCATTCTTGAGCTGCTGGTCCTCCTCGCTGAGCTCCTCCTCGGCGGCTGGGGCGGTGGTTAGCATAACACGGCATCGCCAACACAGCTGGGTCGCATACTCTCGATCTTATCGTCCTCCTTCTTGCCATTCTCCTGCTGCTTGTCCTTCTTCGCATCATCGACGGCCTTGCCCTTGCCCTTGTCCGCCGCCTTGGGCACTTCGCTATCCTGAGCCATGTTGACGTCGACGGCTTAGGCGCCTGCTGTAGCTCCACAGAACAAGATTGAAGAGGATAAAAGGTCGGAGAATGGTGCTTGATGACTCCCTGAGCTATGTCGCCAGTGATCGCTGGGGGGGATTTCGAATTACTGATGGGGTCGTGATCGCTGGTCGTCGTGGATGGAAGGTGATGGAGCCGGCTTGGTCAAGCTCAAGTGAGGTGCTGCGTAGGTAGCTCTGCTGGGTTACGCCAGGCACCTCTGCCTGGCAGCCAGCCGCGCCATCACGTGACGCCCAGATGCCGACCGGGGGGGCAATAGAATCTATCAAAATTTCGAGGACCCCACCATTTGCGATAACAAGCAAAGAATCAACCCCACGTTCAATTCAACATCGACCATTTGAACCAGCTTTTTGTGGAATAACAGGCAGATTTTTTCCCACATTCATCGAATCGGAACTGCTTGCCCATCATGAAGTTGGATACGAGGGCAATGCGCTACCTCGCCGCCGAGGACTGGCGAGTTTTAACAGCAGTATGCTTCCAAGCCATCAAGGTTTCAGCACTCATGATGCTTACACGAAAACCCTAGGTTGAGATGGGAAGCAAAAACCACGAACTCGTCCCCACGTCGTTGATCGAGAAGATTGCGCGCCTCCGTGGCGGTGCCAGCGGCGTCCACAGAAGTATCTCTGCCCTCGCCAAAGTCGGTCTCATCGCTCGCGTCAAGGAGGCCAAGTACGACGGCTATCGCCTCACATACGGTGGCCTCGATTACCTTGCGCTACACACCCACGCCAAGCGGAAGGATGTCTACAGTGTCGGGAATCGGATCGGTGTGGGCAAGGAGAGCGACATCATGGTTGTTGCAGACGAGACCGGCACCCAACGAGTCCTCAAGATCCATCGACTGGGCCGAATTTCTTTCCGAACCGTCAAGTCGAACCGAGACTACCTTAAGAACCGAGCATCTGGCTCCTGGATGTACCTGTCGAGGCTAGCAGCCATGAAGGAGTTTGCTTTCATGAAAGCCCTGCGCGAAGAAGGGTTCCCCGTTCCTGACCCTATCGCACAGTCACGGCACACCATCGTCATGTCGTTGATAGATGCTTTTCCTCTCCGCCAAATCTCGGACGTTCCCGACCCTGCATCTCTCTACGCTGATCTGATCGGCCTTATCCTTCGACTTGCGAAGCACGGCCTGATCCACGGTGATTTCAACGAATTCAACATCCTGGTCAAGGAGGACAGGACCAAGTCCGAGGACGGCCAAGAAACTGTCATACTTGAACCCATCATCATTGACTTTCCCCAGATGGTTTCAATGGAACATCAAAATGCCGAGATGTACTTCGACCGAGACGTTAATTGCATAAAGCGCTTTTTCGAGCGGCGCTTTCACTTCGTCACGACCGCGCCCGGTCCTTTCTTCAAGAATGCCAAGAAGACGGTGGGAAAGAATGGTGTCAAGAGACTCGATGCCACCGTCGAGGCCTCTGGCTTTACCAAGAAGATGTTGAAGGATCTGGACGCTGCCATCAAGGACAAGACAGAGACCAAGGAGCAAGGAAACGGCGAGGAAGACGAAGACGAAGATGATGATGAAGATGATGAAGATGAAGATGACGAAGACGAGGATGAGGATGAGGATGGCGAGGGGCCAGGCAATTCCGGTGGTCTACTTGGCGAGGACGCCAAAAATTCGCCCGACGAGATAGTCGAAGAGGGCATGTCTAAACTGACAGTCTAACATGGATGAAATGCAATGATACCCATTTTACACAACACATTTTGACCATGTCACCTTTTCGCCAATGACCCTGTCTGCTCATCTCCGGGTTCACATTCACGGGTTCCGACAACGACAAGGAATTGAAAGAAGTGTAATTCGACATGATTAAGTTATTCCTCTGGCCCAACGCCGTCGTCTGACTTTTCTGACACGAATGTCCCCGAATCTAAAGTACAAAAGCTCATGAAATGGAATCATGGCCCAACTCCTCCAGAGTATCAGCTACCTCAGCCCATAACATGTTCCGCGAAGCATAACCCTGTCTTGGTGATTGAGCACGAAAGCTCCAAAACCCGTCATGAGAGATAAAAGCACAGTGGGGTGACAATGTCGATGTCTAGAAACAACCACGAACAACCCGTCAACGAGTGAGAAATCACTTGACCTCCTTCTTGATATCCTTCTTGACGGACGGGGACGAGTTGAACGACGCGTTGGCAACGACCGTGTCTGCGTGAATAGTGATGTTCTCATCACATTCGGACGACGTGGGTGTGGCGATCGCTTCGTCTAGGCTGGAACTCGCGGCCGTCCTAGTCAACGGGTCAGAGAAAAGCCAGAAATTCCCCGTCACAAACCTGGCGCGTACTCGATGGATCGACGCTGGGAAACCGAGCGCCTGGTGCCATTACTTCCGTCAGACCCAGAGGTCGTCGCGGAAGGAATTGCTCCGCTGGCCATGGTTAGTATTAGAATAAGAAAATGAGAGGGCAGGACTCACGGCCGGACGGTAGAGTTGGTGGAGCGGCGGTACTGTGACTGGTAGGTATACATGGGAGCGCTCAGGCCAACCAGAGGGGTGCCATAGGCGCCGATATTGTACTCGTTGGTCCGAAACTGACGTCGTTCAGCAGTCACACGCTTCAGCTCCTTCTGGGCTGGAGTGTCGGCGTAGCGAATGTTCATCAGAAGACCTTCCTCGCCAAGCGCGATTCCGGTGAATTTATCGATGATCTCGTCACAGACATCACGAGATTCGAATCTATAGCCACGTCAGTGAATTGAAATCGTCTCATGTCCTCCAAAGCTCACCGAGCAAACCCAACGCCGCGGCTGTTGCCCATGCTGTCGCGGAGAATCTTGCTGGACAAAATCGTGAATCCCAAGAAAATGGTTCCAAGTTCCTAGGAAGGGTTAGTACTATCTTCTCTCGCCAGGATTGTTCACGCGGGCATACCACTTCAGTCAGCGTTTTAGGGAGGTTCGAGATGTAAAGGTTAGTTGAAGCTTCGTCGCCCTCGGCCTTGAGGCGAGAGTTGAAGGATTCCTAGAATCGTATTAGGTCGTGTTCGTTCTGGGCATGCTATCAAGCAAGAGGTATACTTACGCGAGCAAACCCGACTTCGTACCCAAGACGATGAAACCCGCGAATACACATCTCAGAATGCGCAACTGAGAAGAACTTGGCGAAGCCAAAACTAGAACCAGTCAGCAGCCCTCCAAATAGGCACGATCTCTAGAGGCTTACCCCTTGCACGCTCCAGTGCCGGTGTCAATGATGGCCTTGGAAGTTTCAACACTACCAAAGCGACAAGCATAATGGTACAAGAGCTCGTCATCGGTGGTGGGATGAAGGCCTCGGATGTAGACATTGCGATTGCCAGGGATGCGATTCTCAAGGCTTTGCTCCAGACTCTTCATCTGGCCCGGGGGTGTAAAGACTGCGGGAACAGCCTTGGGAACAGCCGGCTTCGTCTCCAGAAGCTCTCCCAGGGCGCGCTCACCCATAGAAGACATCTTGGCCTTGGAAGGTTCCGCGTGGGCAGGCACCAGTCCAACCTGCTGGGGCGATGGAGTGGTATACGCCGATCGATCGAGGCTTGCAACTCGAGGCCCATTCTCCCGATGGGCAACACCACCCGCATAGAAAGGCGTAGCGGGCGCAGACTCTGTGGTCGAGTAGGAATTCCGACGGTTCTCTAACCCAGGAACTTCGGATTGCGTACGATCGGCACGAGCATGAACTGCGTTAGCGCGGCCAGGGGTGAATGGCATGAGAGGAACGGGCATCCCCATGTATGGGTTGGAGAAAGCTCCATTCATGTAGCTTCCGTACCCAGCTTCGTTGGAATGGCCCAGAGGAAGGGCCTGAGAGCTTGGCATCGGAGCAAGAACGAAGTGGCCATCAGAGCCAAGCATGTATGGTGGGCCCATGTGAATGGGAGCGGGATGAGTATTGTTGGGCATGCCCATACCACCCAGGGACATTCCCTGGAACTGGCTCAGGAGTCCGCTTGGGTCGCTGGGTCCCGGAACGGCAAGATGGGCGTGAGTTCTTCTCTCGGGCTGAGTCGGGAGGAAAGGCGCTGCAACGTTGCTGGATTCCATGCTGGTCGTTGGATGGAAATGATAAGACTGGGGTGTCTATGCAAGCTTGGAGGTCAGTCAATTGACGAGGGCCAGGTGAGCGAGTAGGGAAGAGGCGCACGGGGCTTTCTTGGAACACCAAGAGCGGAGGGAGGGACTGCCTGTGTTGGTGGTAAAGGCGGTGCGTTGTGCGAGGGTAGTCAAGGGAAACATGGGCTGGAATAGGTAGGGACTACTTACCTCACAAACAACAGATCAGCTGCGAAAGGGCAGGGGAAAATGGCGAATGATCAAGCGGTATTGTAAAAATCTAGTCGCAGGTTCCAGTCAGCCAATCTAGCCATCAATCATCGAAGGACCAAGACAACAGAGACGGACAAAGGGGCAGATGGCGGTGGTGCAGTCGATGGGGGGAGGGCAACGCCTTGCGATACCAAAAGGATGATCGGTCATGGCTCTGCCCCTCTCATAAGGGCCAGACGAGAGGAGTGAATGATGGAAATAACAGATGAGCGGCAGACAGCCGTGCAGGGACTCACCTTGACCTCTTCAAAGAGCGCCAATACCTGATGGGACAGCGTGGATTCGAGGGTGCCGAAGAAGGCAAATTCCGAGGTACCAAGACTCTGAGATGAAGCGAGAGTAAGTAAGATAGGACAAGCTATCGGGCAAGATGGGGCACAGAAGAGATTGACGGGGCGATGGAGGAGGCTGCTGGGAGGGAGCGGTGATGGATCTGAGGTGATGCTGTGAAGTGGAAGAAGAGGGAGAAGAAGAAGAGAGGAGAGGGAGAGAAGTCGGTCAAGATATGGGTGGGGGGACGAGGACGGACGAGGCGAGCACCTACCTAAGAGAGTGCAAAAATGTGATGTTGGAAAGAGGTATCGGCGCGCAAGAGGAAGTATCTCTTCAGCTGATGATACCAAGGCAAGAATGATGCTGATGAGGGTCAAAATATGTTGGGTCGTCCTACTCAGCGACGAAGCGCGTTGGAGAAGGACGAGATGGATAAAGTGCAAGAAAGTGTTATGAAGGAGGAAGAAAGAAGGAGCTCTCAGCGACCGAGGAGAGTTTTCAAATACTGTAATTTTGTGGGTTGCTGTCAGTGGCAGAAAGGGGCACGATGAGGCCGTGGCAGCTGCCAACACCTGCCAGTCGAACCTGGGAAACCCGTGACCGGCTGCCTCTGGATATCAGCTGCCAATCGATGGAAAACAACGACCAAGTCAGTCGCGGGTGTCCGGCTGCTCCTGTTATTCTCTTGGCCTGGATGGAGATGGTTTTGGAGTGGAAAGTGATGTCCAGTTTTGAGTTGCCCTCAACAACCTTGCCCGGGCCGAACCTCAGCGCAAGGTACTTTCCACCAAAAGAACGGATACCAGTGCCCTGGTCAGTAGAATACCAGGAGGCCTGTCGCTCCTTCTTTTCGATCCCAATGAATGGATGCCAGTATGAACCAGCCCTATCGTATAGCTTGTGGCAGGTGTCAGTCAGCGCTGCGGCCTAGGAGAAGTCTGGACGATGAGGAAGCCACAGGCTTATCATCCCCGGTAGCGGCATCAAAAGCATCGTGATGGTTCAAAAAGTCCAGACCGCTTTCATGTCCCACTAAGGACGAGATTCGGGGACCAATGCTCTTGGGGGTCGAGGCTGGGGTGCACCTACCTACTTGGATAATCAGGCAGATGTTGTCGGAGAGGCCCCGAGATAGGTAGCTTCGACGTTCAGGGTCAGCTCCTAACAAGCCAAGGATAAACGCGATACTCAAGGAAAGAATAATCTTTTAAAAATGCTTGAGGAAAGAAAGGAACACAGTGAGCTACCGCAAAGTCATGCCGTCATCAGGAGAACTTGAGTACCTATCGTCTATCCGGGCATGGGAGCAAGGCGGGATGGATACAGTTCTTATATGAGAGCAACGCCACCTCGACTGACTTATCCCTGGTCACTAGAACAAAGATCCCCTTTGCCTCAACTCATGGTCAACTTGCTTTGCCCGTCATCATCTGGTCAGACATCTTTAGACACGGTTCGTCCCTTCCCTCCACAAAACCCGCGCTCGCATCTAGCACATGCAGCTTCCCATAGATACGTCTCTCGAATGAAGCAGGAGTGCCTCCTAGAGACACCACTAGCGATCCAATGTTGGCTCAGAGTGTGGCTGCGTGTCCCTGTGGTCCTTCGGTTCGTCAGACTTCTTGACTGCCAATCGTCCACGCGCAGTTTCCATCATCTTCTCGTCTCCTCCAGTGTGAGTGTTCGAGGCAGACTCGAATTGCTTTTTTTGGTTCCTCTGAAACTGCCAGGTGGTCGCTCCGCGTGTGGTTCTGATTGCTCATGCAGGTTTGTGGCAAAGTGATACTTCACTGGCCTGCTGGTGCCGTGGTACTTATGTCGTTCATTCCGGAATCGATCCGTAACGGGGATCCATGTCTCAACTTGGCTGTTTCTCTCCATGATTCAAGTGCTGGGCGTTGCGTGAACGAGTCGATTATTCGATAGTTGCAGTAGACCTAGAAGTCAAGGTCGTTGACGGCTGGGCATTGGCCTCGAAGCCACATGGCGATCCGTCGGCTTTCCCGTCTTCCATTATGATCCCTCGCCTTGGAGCAACCCGCGCAATAGGGGTACATACCAGGAGCCATGGGAAATCCAACGTCCGAGCACACGCCATACAAAAGCAATGGGGCCTGCAGGACGGGACGGGCGCTGGGAGAGTCGGGGGAGAACAGCGTTTGCTTGGCCGTGGTGATGTTGCCTCTGCTCTTGCATGCTGCCTTGATTGCCTTTGGCCCCGAGGTCTAATCCATGTCTCGGTTTTACTGACCTAGCAACCACAAGGAGCCGGTTGCAAGTTGAGGTGAGGTTGTCTTGCGGCTGAAAGTTAGTCTGTTTCCCCACAGTCGGCCGCCAGGGTTCACAGTCGAGATCCATCAGTCAATCATGTGCACGTGCTTTCTACGTGTCACGGGCGACCGACGAGTAGGTACCGAGTAATAAAACCTTCCAGTCGGATGAGAAGTGAATGCAACGATATTTATAAAAGGGGGCTGCAGTTTGCTTGGAACTTAATGCACGTCTTTGCGATCGCAGCATGTAAGTAAGAACGCCACGTGAGATGTGAATATGTACATGACATGAAGCAAACAAACAAGCATGGGATGGCACCCTCGAGTCTGATCCCGAGTACTTCTCAAGGAAACATATTTAGATTTGACTCTAGAGCAAGTCTAGGGACTTGGAACTCTATTATTACAAGCGGAGGCGTTGGGATCGTACGGGGAACCTCAAAGATGGGTTTCCTTTTTCTGGTGTAGGGTAAATAATCCGGACACCGGTGGTGGGGATTCCTAAATCTTCCCATATCTTCAACACGCCTACTTTCATGGTCGAATCATTGTCATATGAGACTTCACACGCGAGAGAGGCGTAGTGTTTGTTTAATCCTTGTCAGGTGTATTTAAACAGATCATGATGTAGAACAACCATCCTTCTCCAATGATATTCCTTGCCAGGGTACAGCAAGTCCACTGCTTGTAGATGCCACAAACCATATCCCTCACATGTCCCCAGCCAAACCAACACCTCTCTAAGCGCAAGAAAACACTCGAGTCTAATTCATATACGCTCGTCGAACATCACCAGGTGGCGGAGAAAACGCCGGTTGTGAAACCCGACATGCACGCCGCTGAAAACCCCAATGCAGCCGTTTGCTGACAGTCCTTTTCATGACCAGACATCCTCCTGCAGGTAGTTATTAGTAAATGTTTGCTGCAAAGGGGCCATTTCTCATCACGTACCTGGTACTGGTTCGCCGCCCGCATGTTCTTTACAATCTCCTCGCCCTTGGCTTCGGAAACTCCACGTCCCTCAGCCAAGATCTGCGCCAAGACAGTGTTGACCTCGCGCGCCATGTTTGCAGCATCACCGCAAACGTAAAAGTAAGCCTTCTGGGATAGCAGGTCGCTGACCTCCTTTGATCGCTCCTTAAGTCGGTGCTGCACATAAACCTTCTTGGAGGACTGTCGCGAAAAGGCAGTGATGAGTTCGAACTTGTCGCCAAGGGCCTTCTTGTACTCCTGAAATGACACGTTAGAAACGTGACTCACGAAATCGGGACTAATAACTTACCTCCCACTCAGACTCGTACATAAAATCCTCAGTAGGCTTTCGGCAGCCAAAGAACAAGAGAGTCTTGCCAACTTCGATTCCATCCTGGGCTTGCTTGGCACGCTCCTGAACGAAAGCCCGGAAAGGAGCAACACCAGTTCCTGGGCCAATCATGATAACGGGCTTACCAGGGTCGGAGGGCAGCTTGAAGTTGGAGTGACGAACGTGGACAGGAACGTGAATGCCATCGTACTTGTTGCGAGGACCCATGATCTCGTAGGTCTGACCAAACGGTGTGGGGTTGGGATCACCATTTTGCTTCTGCTTGAGTGCAAAGAGGTAGTTGGTGGCAACGCCCCGGAAAGGATCGCCGCGTCCAGGAATCATCTGGGACTCGACGACAGCAGTGATGGAGATCTTCTTGGGCTGGACCAACGATGAGGACGAGATGGAGTAGTAACGAGGCTGGAGCTTGGTAAGACCTTCAATAAAGGCGGAGAAGGGAATCTTAGTCCACTTCTCGCCCTTGCTAACAGCAGCCAGGAGACGTGCAATGTTGTAGTAGTGGGGGCCAGTCTTCTCATGGAAATAATCCTTGTCGTTACCGAGTCGGTTCATCTCAGCCTTGATTTCGTCGTTGGGAGCAAAGGCAGACAGGGTAGAAACGAACTGACGGGAAACAGGCGCACAGATCTCGAGGTGGTACCGGAGGATAGCATCGTAGGTCGTAGGGTTGGGGAAGGGGACCTTGGCAGTGGGTTCCAGAGCCTTGACGGTGACAACCTCGTGCTGCTTTTCGGAAAGATCGAGGACATCGAGGAAACGGGCGACCTCCTCACCAGGGTTGGTGGGCCAGACGGCAATGTGATCTCCAGTCTCGTACCTGAGGTTCGAACCGTTGATGTCGACTTCCATGTGGAGGCAGTTCCTGTCCTTGGCGGAAAACAATTCGCGAGACTCGGCAATAGGCGCAATGTAGGGGTTGTGGGTGTTGAAAGGTCCCTTGGCCGTGCCTTCGAGATGCATCTTGTTGGGCTCGCCGAGGTAAACGTCGGTAGATTCGGGGGTCAGGTCGTCGCGCTCGGCGATGGCAAAGGTAGGCTCGTACACAGCTTCACGCTCCTCGAGGCCAAGCTTCTTGGCCAGAGCTTCCCACATGGGGTCCTTCCAGGCCAAAAAGTCTTCTTCCATGGTGCCGGCGCCGTCGTCACCCTCACCAGCTTCGCCGATGCGGTGAGCACCAAGCTTCTCAAGAGCCTTGTTGACGTTGCGGACCATGGAGTTGTAGTGCTCGTAGGTGTTGTTGCCGAGACCAAAAGCGACGTAGTTGAGGTTACCCAGAGGAGGATCGTTGTCCTCGGTGAAGCTGGCGTCCTCGCCGGTCATGAACTCGTAGAAGTCGACTGCGTTGTCGGTAGGCTCGCCCTCACCGTAGGTCGCGAGGATGAACATGACGACCTTGTCGCTGGGAATAGTATCGAGATTGTCAAAGTCGTATTCTTCAAGATCGGCGACCATGGTGTCGAGACCGAATCGGCTCTTGCCTTCCTTGGCGAGACGCGAGGCATAGTCCTCAGCGGTGCCAGTCTGGGAGCCATAGAAGACGACGCAGTTCTTGTTGGACTCTTCCATCTTCTCGACGATGTTCCTTGTGCGCCCAGGCCTCGCTGCGCCGCCAGCAGCGAAGCCGTTGGCGTAGGGGTCCTTGGTGACGCCCCATACCTTTCCCTTTGTAAAGTATGCGAGGGTTCCGAGGAAGATGGCGCCGAGAACGATAACGTCCAGCGTGTCGAGTTCAGCCATGATGGCTATGAGCGAGTGCCGACTTGCGGTCAGAGGGCAGGAAGATGCAGAGCCAAGATGAAGCCGACGAGAGAGCAAGTTTGAGTGGTTGAGTCAAGACGGTGGTGTTCCGACGGCTACTCCAAATATCTTATCACCCGCGGATCGTCGTCGGCCGGAAAGGAGGCGGGGGGAGGAGGAAAGTGGGATGTGGCGCAAATTGTCTGGAAAAGAGGATGTGCTGTCAGTAACAGTTTGCGCTAAGACGAAGGTTCCATCCATCCAATGTGATGAGGCACTCACATGGAGGGATGGAGGTCAGCTCAGCATTACTTACCAACCCAGAGGCGACAGACAAGGCCAGACTCGACTGACACGAACTGTCCGAAAAAAGGAAGCTCGACGCGAAGGAAGAGGGAGGAACTTTAAAAGCGGCGGAAAGCGAGACGGAAAGGTGGCAGTCTGCGGAATACCACGGGCGTTTTATCAACGCCCGGATTCAAAATCGAGGCCGGGGGGCCGTTGTCGCTGGGGCTTGGGCTGAGCCGGGGCGCCAGTGGACCCTCCTCACTGAAGGTATGGAAGAGGGTGAAAGATTACAAGGTCGCTCGCCCCATAGAAGTTGTGTGCGATGACCGGCCCTTTTTTCTTTCACCCGTGTGCCGACTCTCATCCCGACCTTCAGGGCCCCTCCCCCATTGACCATGGCTGTTTTAGCGCTCGGAGTCGGGTCATGGGCGGGAGGGTAAAATGCTGGTTCTGTGACCGAGCCCTCGCCAGGTGGTTACAGTTTGTCATGCCCATATTCTCCTCGGACGGCTGGTGACAATTGGACCAAAATGGCATCCATTGCTACTTGATTCCCCAAGCTATTCTAGAGACATTCATTTTTTTCTTCAATTGGCGTGGCCGGCCCCCAGGATGAAACTGGGCCATGGGATCCGCCGCAATGTGGTGTCATCCTCATGATGAGCCCATGTCCGTGGCCGACTGGGTTCCGAAAACGAACACGGTAGATTTATTTGAGCTTGTTGAGCCCCAAACCCAACTTGTTGCTGATCTTGTTAGAGATTATGGCTTGGTGGCCTGCTGAAGCTTATCACGTCGGATCTGACAAGCTGACGCCTGCTGGTTTACCGTGCTTTGGTTCCGGAGGGGGTTGCCTCGGGCTCGCAATGACAATGGGATCCATCCATCCATCCATCTCTCCTCTCCCCGCGTTTTCATGCCGTCTACACCATCCATCTTGCTTCCGTCGCCTCACGTGCCGGTTTGTCTACCCCAAATCCCCCCCATTGAACCTGCGAATGCCGCTTTTAGTTGTCTTTCCCCACGATCGGCTTTGTTCCGCTGCTCTCTACTGGTGAGTTGAAGTGCCGAGCGCTGTGCCGTGCTTGAGCCGCCGGATCCAAGAACTCCGATGATGTCAAAGGACCCTGTGGACCTGAACGAAATCAGTCTGCCAAGGAGAGTAATAACTGCCAGTTATTGGTTTATGATATAATCCCTTAAATGTGTCCTTCAGCCCAAAGTGCGATCTGGTTCACTGGACTTTCAGGGTCGTCATTGAGACGGCTGGGGCCGAGGTCGGTGCCGAGGATTTTGAAGGGAGACGATTGCCATGCCCCCGCATCTTCCGCCCTTCTATCGCCTTCTATCCCTTCGGAATTGTTTCGGAATTTAAAAAGGTTTGCAAGGGAGAGAGTTCCCAATAATAACCTCCTAGGCCAATATATGCTGTTGTGACGTGGAATCTAAGATTTTGGTTCAGTACAGTGGTATTGCAAACGCTGTCACAGACAATGGAAGCTTCGCAGCTTTGAGAGCATCTACTCTTGAGAGGTGACTCCTTTCTATAAATTCTTTATGGGAACGCCGCCTTCGATCTTGACATAGAAGACGATGGGGGAAAAACTACTATAAACGGCAAGGTTCACACAACCCATGGTGTTCAACAATCCGGGTTCTGTTGATGTCTGAGGATTTAGTACGGAATATAAACTACCTATCCATAGATCTATGGATCGCTTAGGTTACGGGTAGAGGGATGAGAATACGTCGTACTCTACAAGCTAATGACCTGAATGACAGAAGTACTCTGAAAATACACCTTCCAGTGAAACCCTTGCAGATTTATGGCTGCGAGGTCCTTTGTTCTGTGCGGCCGGATCGGCTTTAGTCACACGGGAATATTGAAACCTGCATCTGACATGCCGACAAGCTATTCGACAGGCAACTAAAGTAATATTTAAGAGGACACATTGCTTTGTTCGCTCGTTCATTTTGTAACTCGACGGCATGAAGTGGAAGCCACCCGACCAGAGTTATTAATGCGCTTGATATGAGGTCCTGCGTAGGTCTAACATCCATATAAACGGATCCGGGGATTGTACAAACATTGGATCAGACTCGATCTATACGAAAACTTGTTTATGGTACGGAGGTACACCTATTTATTTCTGGTACTTAGAATAGCTGGACTTTACGGATACGGTTCCAAGAGATCCCTTCTGTCTCGTGATTGTCTGCGTACACGCGAATCCTTCGGCGTGATGCTGATGTACCCAATGCAGCGACGGGCACGACAACAAGGAGACCCAAGGATATCAATCCCAGACCAAAGATCGTACCAGAGCTGCAGTCTCCATCAAGTGCCGTGATCAGCATAAGAAACAAATGCGACATTGATGATCTCCTGGGGCTCGTGACCCTTGTCCTTAAGCCCCAACTTCTGGCAGCCCATGATGCTTTTGTGTTTGACCTCTACACCTCCCAGCTCCCATCACCACGTCCCTTCACGTCAACATCACGTATCTATTCGCAGATAAGATCTCGACCCCAGACCAGCAATGACGATCAGCCAGCCCCCTTTCCGCCAGCGCAGCAGTGGCGCGCCGTCCTTCCCAAGGTCCCGTCATCCCATGTTGACCCTGGCTCCGCTGATAGGCCGCGGCCCTTGCAGGCTGCAAGGATGATTGCCCGCCCAGGACCCAGAATCACTGCAGAATGGCCGGCCAAACTGCCATGTGTTGAAGGCCCTTGGGCTGCTTGGCTCCATAGCCGCCTTTTTTAAGGTCTGGCCGGAAAGCCATACAGCGGGTCGGGCCAATGCTGGACAAATCTGGCGCTCGGGCAGTAGCGTCATTGTGTGTGGCCCAGCCGCCAGAGTCAGTCGGTCGGTATCCGTACCCAGGTAGGTAGGTGTCTTTGTTGTCTTGGATCTCTCGACTCCCTCGTGTACATAGCATCCCTTCTCAACTTCGTCCCTGACCCGCAAACACCCTTCCCTTGCTCTTGTCTGTTGCAGCTGTGATACTCGCCTTTGAGATCTGAAAACCTATCACAGATCATGGGATATAGTCCAACTTGAGATGGGTAAGTCCGAATATTTTGAGGGGTGTCCACCCACCCTCGATGCTCTGCACCCGCCCTCTTCCCGCACCACCAACTCCAAAAGCTGTGTCGCGGGAATGCCTTCGCTGCAGAACAGCAAGCTTCCATCCCCGCAAGGCTGAGGTGCCGTCGATACTACAACAGAGCTACTGCTGCTTCCTTACGTAGCGGCTGCAGTTGGTTCACGGCCGGACCCTCCTCTTCCCGCTCTTGACGGATCCGCTCTTGTTTCACCAACGACCGCCTCGAAACACCTCCCACGAGATATACTGCCTACTAGCAATCGCTGACAACCTTCTGTGCTACCCAACAGTGCCGTCGCAGCCGCTGCCGGATCACCTGCAGGATCCGCTCAGGTTCTCGCCCCGGTCCGTTTCAAGACTCGACGAGGAGGAGGAAGAAGATGAGAGCAGCTGGGACCGAACACTGCGTCCCATCGCCCTCGACCCGCCTGCTGCCCATCGACCTGCGCATTCGCGAGACTCGTCCGCCGAGAAGATCTCCCAGCCGCCCCCGACCTTGAATTCCCCCCGCATCCACGGGCCGCACACGAGAGGCGTCATCGGCGGCGTGGTTGAACGAGTCGTCGACCCCAAGAGTGCCGCCTACGGCCATCATCGTCAGACCTCCATCGTACACGGTATTCAACACTCGAGAAATGGCAGCTTGGCCAGCACCACCTCCAGCCCCCTCAGTCCGCAGATGATCGCCGCCGCCGGCGTCGGCCTCGACCGCCCAGACATGCCATCGGTGGCCGCCCGTCTCGATGGCGATGGCACCTTTCCATCGCGGCCCCCCACAGCTCTCTCCGGAAGTACCGTGACCATGGATCGACCGACCGCCGCCGACTTGTCCCCTCACGGCCCGGCCCAGCGCAAGCTCGAACGCATGCACAGTAAATCACGGCGTGACCATACCCCTCATCACTCTCACTCGTCCCGTCACCACAAAGATGACCAGAAGACGGTGGGCGAATATGCGTTACACGTCTTGTTCACCTCTGTCAGTTCAGGCCCCGAGCCTGGACGCGCCCTGGCTGACCTTGTCACAGTTCATCGCACAAGCTGAGGAGAAGCTGACAGAGTGCGTCACCGTCCCCTTCGATCCCGAGCCCCATGTCGAACAAGTATGCGGTCCGGGTGTCGATCCGGCCTTTGACCAGTTAATTGTTGCCCTTGGCCACATTGCCAGTCCCAAACCGAAAGCTCTGATAGACTCAATGATGCTGTGGAGGAAGAGCAAAAGCGACGCCGCAAACGAGGCGCGCAATCAACTTCAACACTCTCGAGGAATCCTGCCCGGAGGCCCATTGCTTCGAAGAAATACGGAGCCCGTCCAAGCTGGAGCACCAGGGCAACCCGACAGTGTCTTCCCGAATGGCCCGCCTACTCTCGCAGCAAGACAAGAATACGTCGCCCAAGCCGAACGCCGATCGACCGTTTCGATATATATCCTATGCCGAGTCCTTCTCGAAGTGATTAGCCAGAGTAACCTGCCGTCTATTACCCCTGAAATGGAGGACAAGCTGGAGAGCATCATTTTTGGGCAGCTTAAAATCGCCGACACGGAGCACCTGATGGTGTCTCCTCTGAAGCTTGCTAACTGGAACCTTTTTGCCCAGCTGCTCGGGCACATGAGCGACATCAATTTTGCCAGCGTCACCAGGAGGTTCATCGAAGACCTGGAGAGCTCCCTCCAAGAACGCGTGGTCAAGAGTCCGACGTCATCCTCCGGCCGGGATGCAGAGGGAAAGGTGGAACTCGTCTTGGGAGGCATGAAGCACCTCAAGCTCAAGGTCTCGCCCGAAGATGCCTGGGAACACTCTTGCGACTTTCTCATCTCCCTAGGCCGCCTGTTCCAGAAATCTCATGGCCAAAGGGTCAAAACCGCCTTTTGCCAGGTGATCGACATGCTGCTTCTTCCAATTGCAGCAAAGGCAAGCAACAGCCACTTCATGCACCCAAAGTGGGCAGAGGTTTTGTCTGCCATTGGGCCTCGTCTGGCCCAAATGTTTATGAAACCGAGGCATTGGAACTTTGCGTTCCCATTGACGGCGACACTCCTCTGCGTCTCTTCCCCGGATAACTTTGGCTCTCAGTGGCTACAGCTGATCTTGCCCCTGCAAACCAAGGTAAAGGACCGGTTCACCAAACCGCTCTGTCTCCAGGTCATTTCCCGCTTGCTCTGGACACACCTGTACCGTACCAATGACACCGTTCAAAGCGCTCTCCGCAAGATCGACGAGGTGATGAAGCTGGTTCTGCCTTCGTCGAAGCGAAGCCTGGTAGCGTCTGACACCATTTGCACTGAGCCTTTGATCCAGATCATCCGAATCGTCGGCTTCAAATACCCGGAGTACTGCTTTAGAACTGTCGTGTTTCCCCTGATCAATGCAGAGTTATTCACATCGAATAAGGAGTTGAAGGTTGAGCAACTGGACCCTGATCGAGTCGTTGTGGGAATCAGGGCCTTTCTCTACATCATGTCTGATTTGGAAAAGGGAGAGCAAGGACAGCCGCCGTTCCCTCAGTTTTACGAAGCTCCAGCCTCGACGCCTGATCGATTTCCTGTATCCCCCGCTGCCTCTTCTCCTCGCAACTCTCCTCTCTCGCAACCGACAGCTTCTTCGAACGAGGAGTATGTCACTCGCCCGGTCCTGACGCACGTCTTAAGTGATGGCGTTCGCGAATATTATCTGAAGTTCTGCGAGATCCTTGGAAAGATCACCATCATCTGCGACAATACCTTTGGCGGCCAAGCGGCCCTGGATGAGAAATTCAACAGTCCCGGACCAAAGACGCCCATTGCTGAGACCTTTACGTTTTCCCGCAAGGATGACCATCAGAGCGCCGCGGACCAGAAGCAGGCGTTTTACGAACTTCTTCACGTTGCTGTGCAAGCATTGCCTCGGTGTCTATCAGTTGATATCCCGTTCAACTCACTCATCAACCTGTTATGCACCGGCACAGCTCATGTGCAATACAATATCGCTGAATCATCAGCCAATTCTCTGAAAGCCATCGCGAGGCAATCACATGCCCAACAAGTCACCATGGGCTTTGCTCGATTCATCTTCAACTTTGACGATCGATATTCAACCATGTCCGATGGTGGAATGCTTGGTCATAGCCACATCGAGAATACCCTCCGTCTTTACGTTGAGCTGCTGCAAATATGGATCGAGGAAATCAGGCAAAAGTCCAGGGATGCCGCTACAGATCAGCCAGAAGCCAATGCCTCGGACAAGAGAGGTCTCAAGCTCGATCTCTCAAGCATATGGGCCGAGGTTGATCAAGCGGAGGCCCATGGACTATTCTTTCTTTGCTCGCAATCCCGGAGAGTTCGTCACTTTGCCGTTACAGTTCTTCGCCTTATCGTGGACTTTGACAAGGCCCTAGGAAAGGAAGCGTCCGAGGACAAAGATTCCATGAGGCTTATCGACATACTCGAGAATGAATCCAGCAAGGTGATGGATTTCAACGACGAACAGCTTTCCGTTGCTGAGCGGAGCCGATTACAACGAGGTCTTCAGAATACCAACAATCAAGGAGCCTTGGTTGAGCTCTGCGCCAGTGACGTTTCTTACGATACGACCTTGTGGTTCAAGATTTTCCCAAACCTCATCCGGATGGCCTACGAGAAATGCCCCTTTACTGTCACGATCTGTCGAGATCTTATTTGCAACCGAATCCTCCAGATGTACAAGCCAATTGTCTATCTCTCCGAGCCCTCGCGAGGCCTATACTACAATGGCGATCCCGGCAGTGCCAGGATGGGAGCAAGATCTGCAACAGCCCATCCAGAGGTAATGGTGGAGCAATGGAAGCTGTACCTCATATTCGCTTGCACGACTCTTGCAGACCCGGGAGCTTTGCCCACGCCACAAGATCCTCAACACGTCCGAAAGACGTCCAAAGCATCTTCGAAGGATAAGATTGTCACGGCCAGGATGTTGTTCAAGTATCTTATTCCATTGCTGTCAGTCTCCTCGGGTTCCGTCCGCGATGCCGTGGTTGTCGCCATGGGCTCAATAAACATTCACATTTACCGGACACTGCTAGAGGAGCTCCAAGGCCAGGTTTCTCGGTGCAACGACGAGGCTCGGGCTCGGATACACCAGAGAACGAACAGCAACCCTCGAAGGAACCGCAAGATGGACCTCCTCAGGACGGAGATTACGCACGTGTTTAAACTCACCTCACACTTTCTCAGTGAATCCGACGTTTACAATGGGGAGTTCTTTTTGACGACCCTGACCGCATATACAAAGGACCTCAAGCTCTTCTTGATGGACGGGGAGGTCCAGATGGACTGGGAGTTTCAAAAGCTACGACGCCACTACTGCGGACTGATGGAAGCCCTCTTTGAAGGCATCAACCGAACCAAGGACCCGTCTCGATGGATGACATTTGAGTCTCGAAAGTCGGCCTTCTCCCTCATGGAGGATTGGTGTGGTTTTTCGCCCAACCAGACTCAGATACGTGCTCGTGAAGACACCATGCGACAGTCCCTGATTGATCAGCAGACTTTGGGCGAGAGAGGGACTGTGACCGCAGCCATGGAGATTGAGAAGAGAAACCTGAGGACCGCGGCCCTCAGCGCCATGGCAGCCTTGTGCGGAGGGCCCATCAGCGTTACGACAGAGAGCAATGTGATTCTCCAGTTCGACATACGACGCATGCTCGCTTGGATCGAGGCCATCTTCAACTCGGGAAGCGACCGGATGAACGTCATTGGAAGGAGGGCGTTGAAGAATCTGATTATTCACAACCAGGAGGTCCCCTACCTGATGGAGCATTGTATTGCGCGGTGTTACTTGGCCGACGTCCCCAAGGTCCTCGAAAGCTACTTTGCTGTCGTTACTCAAGTTTTGCAAGATCACATCGACTACCCATGCCCGTTCTGGAAGCTGCTTGGTCTTTGCCTCTTCACGCTGGGCAATGATCAAAGCGAGATTAGGTCCAAGTCTGCGACTGTGCTACGATCTCTGGAAGCACGCCAGCAGAGAAACTCCAAGATTCAGGACTTCGACATCAGTATTTCCGACAAGACACAGGCTGTCTACAAGCTTGCACAGTTTGAGATCTCCAAGCGTCTTGCGAAACAACACACCGAGCTGGCTTTCCACATCTTCTCCGAGTTCACCCTTTATTTCAAGGATCTTCAGCCTGCAGCTCAACGCAACGTGGTTGCTGTGATCCTCCCCTGGATCCAGTCCATCGAACTGAAGGTGGACCCCAATGGAGGCCCTACTGCTCAGTCTTTTGTTCTTCTCGCAAATCTGCTGGAGATCACGATCAAATCTAGCGGTGCGCTACACAACGAAGTCCAGGCTCTCTGGCAGGCTCTTGCAACTGGGCCCCATCCGGGCAATGTCCGCCTGGTGCTGGATTTCATCATGCAGCTGTGTCTCGAGCGCCGAGAGCAAAACTTTGTCGAGTATGCCAAGCAGATCGTCGTCTTCTTGTCCACCACGAATAGCACGCCGGGTATCAAAGTTGTCGAATTTCTTCTCATGCAGATTACGCCGAAAGCCATGGTGCCGAATGAGAAGAGAGACGCGGTTCCGCCGCCCCCCGACATCAGTCTTTTGCCTTATTGCGCTGATCTGGCCGAGGCTCTTCCAGTGGGAACCAAGCAGGCCGGGTTCTCTCTTGGCCAGCTATCATTGATTCTGCTTGTAGACTTGATGGTGTCTCCAGTACACCTCACGCAGGAAAATGTCCCGCTTCTACTTCAAGTGGTGACCGTCCTTTGGGACCACTACACACCTCTGGTTCAGGAGCAGGCGCGAGAGATGCTCGTGCATCTGATCCATGAATTGGTGATATCTCAAATCGACGATCAGGCCCAAGAAGTCGACAGAACGCGTATTGAGGACTTGATTGATCTGGTCCGCCGACATGACCGCTCCGTGGTCTGGGGATACGAGGACAGCAATGGCAAAGTGGATGACCATGACAGCAAAGTACCACCGAGCATGGAGTTCCTGACGGCGGAGGTGGTCAAGACGTTTGAGATGACCTTTCCCGGAATCAAGGACCACTGGGGTCGTCTATCGTTGACGTGGGCCACGTCTTGCCCGGTTCGCCACCTTGCTTGCCGGTCGTTCCAGATCTTCAGATGCGTCCTCACGTCAGTTGACCAGCTGATGCTCGGAGACATGCTCGCGCGATTGTCCAACACGATTGCGGACGAAGACCCTGAGATCCAGTCCTTCTCGATGGAGATCTTGACAACCCTGAAAACACTTATTGTTAAGCTGGATGCTGACAGTCTCCTCAGCTTCCCACAGTTGTTCTGGACTACGTGTGCTTGTTTGGAATCCATCAATGAGCGCGAGTTTCTTGAGGCTGTCGAAATGCTCAACAAGTTCCTCAGCAACTTGGATTTGAGTGTGCCCAGTGTTCGCAGGATACTTGCCGAGGGCCAGCCAACCCGATGGGAGGGATTGTTTGACGGCGTGCAACCGTTACTCCATAAGGGTCTAAGATCCTCTCTTTGCTGGCAACCAACCCTCGATACGATGGACAAGCTGGTGCATCTCCCCAGTGATGGCTTAATCGGCGACGACACTCGGCTGTTCTTTTCTCTGCTGGCGAACTTCCCCCGCTTCTTGAACGAACTGGAGAAGCCCAGCCTGGGCGAGGACGCTATACACACAGCAAGACTGCTTCTGGACGAAGCTGACCGTCAGGGACTGTCCGGCATTGCTCTGGCTCTGCATGACTTCAGCACGGGAAAGCCCCAAGGTAGCAGCAAAGACTTCATCATTGAACTCTGGGGGGCCTTGAGGGAATACTATCTCCCTCACCTGGATTTCCAAATGGTAACGTTCCTCATCGGACTCCTGACGAACTCTCTGTCTTGGGTCAAGATCCAGACCATGAGGATTCTATGCGTTGCAATTCCCGAGGTGGACATGCGCAAGCCGGAACTCGCTGGACATGGGTCTGATCTCATCTCGCCGTTGCTTCGCCTGCTGCAGACAGAGTTCTGCATGGAGGCGCTCGAGGTGCTGGACAACATCATGACCATGTCTGGGAACCACATGGACAAGCACCATCTGAGGATGAGCATGACGCGATCAACGTCAAGGGCGATCCGCAAGGAATACGAGCGCACGCAGAGCCTGTTTGGAATACCGGAGGCGTCAGGCTGGGCCATTCCTATACCTGCCAAGAGGACGGATGCCACTCGCGCCAACATTCATGCCGCCTTCTACACCTGCCAGGGCTCAGAAGGGATGTTGACAGAGACGTCGCCAACCCCCGACGTCGAGTTTCATGCAGATGACTTCCCCTACGGCTACTTTGGGGCATCGGAACGAACCGAAACGATGCTCTCCGACGAGGGCCGTGGCGATGTCCATGTTGGCGACCTCGCGACCAAACTGGACAGCCTTGATGACTTCTTTGACGAGCCATCGAGCCCTGCCACTGACGACGATGGGCGATCATCAAGGACGATTACTGAGTATACGCCCGAGTCATTTGAGACGGGAGCGCAACTTTACGACGAGCAGATCCTACCCATTCTGCATGAGGCCTCCAACAACACATCGTTCCAGAATGGATTTGCGGACCGTTCCCCGGCCCTGTCAAGGGAAGCAAGCTCAAACACGATGAATCCCGGCGCCTTCAATGTTGTTGTCCCCACTGTACGGCCTGGACTTCATTCGAGATCTATCACATCGCCATCTGCTCCAGCTTCTTACCAGCCACAGATGGGGGACATTGCTTCGGACGACGAGTACGTGGGGGGATTCTCGGACGCTGACGACGAGCGACCCAGTACAGGGCACACAGAAGGAGCCTTTTTCCTGGAGAACATGATCAAGCCTGTTACTCGAAGGCCACAGTCGAGAATGCGACGTGTGACACAGAGCAGGTCGCGAGATGAACGGAGTAGGGAGAAGCCACCGCCACAGCCAGCGTCACGTCTGGTGAACACCATGTTTCCTCCCCAGATCCAAAACCAGGGCCAGGGCGACATGCTATGAGGATATAGAAAGGGAACTAACTAGTTGGTCTTGACGGCCGCATGTATTTGAATGTTGGGAACCTATGTTGTATGATGTGTAGAGCATTTGTTGCATCGGCGCTGGGGGTTTCTGTAGTCATGACTCGGATAGGCATTCCTTGGGAACAATGTGTTATTCAGCGATACAAAAAAGGAACTGGAAATGATAGTTTTGAGCATGCAATTGCTTGTTCGCCAGCGGTTCCAAGATGATTGTTGAACCGGGTATAGACCGAAATACCTAAGACGTCACTAACTAGTGGCGCGCCCATGTTTTTGGCCCTGTGGTCGGTTTAACAATGATGGTAACTTTAGCCCCTTGTACGTGGAGGATGATGTGGCGGACCTCAATTGAGCGGTATGACGGTTTAACGCATAGTGCGATGCTATTGGCCGTGCCCTCGAAGCATTTTCATCTTTCATCTCAGCCTGAGGAAGCAAATTAATCGACACTCGCTCATGGAATAATGTCTATATTGTTTCGAGGCGTGCAAAGGGCCTCGAGATGTTTCAATTCACCCCAAAAATGGCCTTTGCTTAGGAAAGCGGTGCGACACGTTAGCAGCAACAATCAACAAAGACCGTTTGAGTTGATATATCCCGAAGCTGCAAACAAGGAACACTCGGATCTCGCCACGTTCCTGGCGTATGTCGAACGCACGCGCCTAAACAAGAGGACAACCGTGTATCGGGGTACACACTACGAGTACACGGTCGCCGACACGCTATCCCAGTATGGCTTCTTCCTCAAGCGCGTGGGTGGCGCCTCGGACCGCGGCATGGATCTCCTTGGAACCTGGACGGTGCCCTCGACGTCGCAAACGATGAAGGTCATCATCCAGTGCAAGGCGGGCGCCCGGAGCACAAGCCCAATGTACGTGCGCGAGCTCAAGGGTGCCTTGGCAGCGGCGCCGCCGGGGTGGCGAGGCGCGGACGCGCTGGGTCTGCTGGTGGGCGAGAAGCCGGCGACCAAGGGAGTCCAGGGCGAGATGCACTCGGCGGAGGCGGCGCTGGGGTACGTTTGCTGCTCTAAAGAGGGAGAGGTGTTGCAGCTGCTCTGGAACCTGAGGGCACAGGAGATGGGATTGGAGGGTATCTCGGTGGGCGTGCGGCATGGGGTTCAAGGGGAGGAGAAGAAGTTGGTGTTGATGAAGGGAGGCAAGATTCTCCCTCTGCTGAAGAAGACGGCACCGGAGGAGCAGGAGACGTCGAGCATGTCCGTTGACGGTTGAGGAATCACGACGCCGTCAGCGACGAGGACAGATCCGACATAAGCATGGGCGGGGATTCTTGCTTATCCTACAAGCCAACCATGAGCAGGATACAGAGCCTGAATCTAGCGACTACACCAAGAATCACGAAGCAATTCAACTCTACTTTCCAGTGCTCAACACATCACCTTGGCACTGGGTGTTTAGAAGAAGGCAGCAGCTGCGATACCTTGGCCGTGATACGTTCAGATTCATTGAAACCACTGACCGTGGGCCGCTCATGACTGCAAAGTGCGTTTATCGCAACATGCGCTTGTCATGAAAAGGGCGTTGTTCAACATTGGATAACTGATAAATAGTGGAGGACCAACCATCACAGAGCTGCACCCCGCACACCAAACACCAAACTTGACCTTCTCAGTTCCGGGACCGGCACAAACTTGATCTATCTTCATCTCGACCGGGATCGTTCTTCCACTCAAAACTCTGCTACTTATCATTGAGCCAAGGCCAGATGGAGACGAGGTCTAGTGGTACCCGATCGCGGCATGGTCTGCCTCGCCCTTTGCTGTGTGGTCGCTTCTACAAACTGACAAGGAATAGGGTGTTTGACGTGCCGGCGGCGGCATAGGAAATGCGATGAAGAAAAGCCAGTCTGTAAAGTCTGTCAAAAGAGCGGCCGAGAATGCGAGTATGGCTCCGATTTGAAATGGGCTGCAGTTGGTCACTCTGCGTCCTTTGCAACACGGCACAATAAGAGGAGAGAGAACTCAACTCGTCGACGTCTTAATGATAATGCTCAGCAACCTCCGACTCTTTCAACCGCCTCGAGTCAGTTGCTTCTAGGTCAAGATACGCCCTCTAATGTGTCCTCGAACCCTTCGACCAATCAAAGCGGCGACCCTGGGCTGGACATGCTGATATCGTCATCTATGGACTTCGCGCCCTGGGTCGACTCTGTCCCTGACCAGGGTTGGAGTTCCTTGATTGGAGTGTCTGCTGGGGTCGATCCCCTTGATGAACTCCTCGTGCCCTCTTGCGATGCCCACACGGCTGAACAGATCGGCAACAACCATGAACTCGAACCTGAAGTGCTAACGACGGGTGAGGCTGGCCCAGCCGTGTCAAGAACAGAACGCTGGGCAACCAAGGACTCTCTGGGTCCTCTACTGTCAGCAACTCTATCATCTCCCAGTGAAGAGATAGCCTATACTTACTGTATGTTTAACCCCAGAGCTGCTGGCATGTCTTTCATTCGCTCACCATTGTATGCAGACATCAACCACACCTCTTCGCGTATCCCAGCCTACGATGGACCCCAAAACCCCTATCGGAAACTCTGTCTCGTCGCCCTCTCCTATCCACTCCTCTTGCACACCATCCTCTACGTCTCTACCGTGAGCATGTTTAACTATGGGCGAAGTGACAGCTCTCTGATCGCCAAGCACCAATCTCAAGCGTCAAATCTGTTACAGAATGCTGCCGCATTTCTTAGAGCAGAGAATGGCAGCAAAGACCAGGAGCTATCCAGACAGAACCATGCACTATCGGTTCTTTCTCTCAGAGAGGTTACCCTGGCGGCATATCTGATGCACATCGTGACCGAGGTCATGTCAGGCAGCCAGACGGCAGAAACCTTTCTTCAAAACGCACATCTACTCATGGTAGAGCTGGGATACATCGATAGCATGCCCGAGAGCTTCTACGCGCGGCTTCTCGTTCAGAGATTTGCCATTATCGACATCATTCTCGCGTTCCTGCGACGACGAAAGCCGATTGCACCCATGTCCTTTGTTCTTTATCAGCAAGACGAAGAGATGGACAACAATGAGCCGGCTTTTCGCGAGTTGACTGGCTGCCCGCAACCAGTACTCGCCTTCTTGGCTAGGATAACCCATCTTGCCCATGATGCAGCCGGGTATCAAGGGAATAGCTCGTCGCATCTAGCAGAAGCATATCAGCTCGAAACTGAAATGCGAATTTGGGGGCAGAGATACCCGGTGATTATTCGGGAAGAGTTGCAGACTCGCCCAGGAGACGATCGCAAGTATCTCGACATACTAAGCGAGTGCTTCTACTGGACGGCACAGCTCCTCTTGGCGAGAAGAGTGTTTCTGGATGCTACATCATCCCCTCGCGTCCAGTTTCTGAGAAGACATCTGTTTCACCTCATGGATTCTCTCCCAGCAGGTTGTGGCCCTGACTCCTCGCTCCCGTTCCCGTTCTACATGGCGGCGCGCGAGGCCATGACATCTGAGGATCGTGACTGGGCGAGGAGAAAACACGTCGAGATGATGAATGTGTATCGGGACAGGTCTAGAGAGATCATGATGGGCTTGACTGAAGAGATATGGAGCAAGGCTGATGAAGCTGCGAGGGGAAGTATACAAGGTGGGCATGGAAGCTTGGTGGTCTTGGAGAATGACATGTATGTGCATGTGTTGGACACGGTAGCTTCTCACTTTGTGTTTTAGATGGAATATACAAACGGGATATCTCGACTATGTTTAATATGTATTATGCTTGTTTGTAATAATCCTAGATTCCATCTTTGTTTGAGGTGTGTTGATCAAGACATCTCCTATTGTCTCGCATCTCCACCAAAGATGCATCATGAGGTCTTGCGTGTAACAAACATGCAGCCTCACTTGATCCTCAATGGCCACCAAAGTCGTATATTAGTATATCTGTCGTGCCTGTGATGTTCTAGGGTACGGGATACATTCGGCACTTGGTCATGTATGAATAAACAAGGCCGAGAACTTGATGGGATGCAATGCGAGTTGAGATATGAAAAGCAGGGGAGAAGGAGAAGGCTGGATCCGGCAGATCCTTCGTCCCTTGAAAAAACAAAAAGGTGAATATATAATAGAAGAACCGGCCAAATCAATTAGGATCTGCATCGATTCTGAACTCTTTCTTTTCGGAGATTTATAGTAAAAATGAAAACAAAAAAACACCCTTCTTCAAGCGTCGCCTCGATGGTTGCTTCATCCTTTCTGCAATGGTTGGGACGGTTGAACGAAGAAGTAAACCTGGACTTGTTCCAACCCTTCTTTGCTATATCAACGGCAGCGGCGCGGACGTGGTCGATCTTCTGGGGAGTCCTTATCACCTCTCAAAGGAGACAAGGCAGGTCCGGATTGGTCGCTAGCAGGTTGTGATCCTACTCACAAGCGCTCTTGACCCAGCGACACGTCTTGCGGGATTTGAGATGAGTGGTATTGACCACAGCCATATATTTAGACCTTCAGTGGAAGGTAGCATCTGTGGCTTAGATGATTCAAACTGCTCCCTCTCTGTTGATTTCATGCCTTATATATAGAGACTGGTGTGTAGAAAAGAGACAAACAAGAGAAGCCGTGAAAAGGGGCACACGGGCAAGGTGCTAGGCCGGGTCTGAGACATTTGGTTGATACAGGCACAATTATTCGTAGCTTGCTTCGTCATCTGAACGAGGCCCAGCGGCAAGGCTGAACCAGCCCAAGCCATATATGAGCCCCGAAGCTCGGGCAGAGACTGACATCCCGGCTTCCAACTCCACAGTGTATTTTGTAACGGCTGGATGTTTGTTGGTAGAGTTGGGCAGCAACCTGAGAGACAAGCAGACGTTGCGCCTGTTGTCTATGAAATGGCCAACCTCTCCTCCAATGGATATCATCGCAAGAGCCGTCATCAAAGAAGCGTATATAAGCTTGAAACTGCAAGCCCATGTAAAGGTGGTGACGTTTCGCCGAGCGTCGAGGCCTGTTTGAGTTTGCTGAATGCGCCACGGCAGCACACACATCTTGGATATTTTCTTGGGAAGGCTCCCTTGTGATGAAGCGATTCGGGTTCATCCCGGAATAGCTTCCCGTTCGAGTAAGTGGCACTGGTGCTCCTTTTAGCCCCCTTTGCCCCACGAATCCTTCGAAAGGTACTGATGGCGAATAATCCTCAGCTGAACTCTGCGCGTCGTAGATGGAGAGTATATAAGAAGTTGGTGGCTCATGTGCCAGTCGCTGATATCTTGTACTTTTTAACCAGCTGGTGTGTGTAGTATATATGGAGAGAGAAGAGTAGGTTAGCTCGTAAAAGCTGAGGGGAAGGGGTTTAAATACTTATTCATGGGTTGCTTGTTATCCGGTTTTGGATGAGGAGGCCGCTTGGATCCAAATATGCCCCTATTCACAAACATTTCCTATTTCAGCCGACAAGGAATCACGCTATACCAAGCATAATGTAACTTTCCAACTTGGGAAACCTAGGCCTGATAACAAAGAGTCTTTGACAAACCCGGCATTCATAACAGCAAAATTAATTCATACACACGCAACAATCACCCAAGTTAACAAGACATACTAGTCCAGGGATACTCTACTGGAAACATGCACATCACCTCCACGATCAATCTGCTTGCTTGTACTTTGATTTGAGCACTATATCCATTCGCAAGACAACAAAGTGTCCCGCTACAACGACGATATGATACCCCAGGCCCAAAGCGATCCCACTACCACCCACGTGCATACCGAGCCTGAGCCTTCTCGGCCTCCCTCTTGGCAACAACAGCCATGGCCTTCTTCACCCCAACCTGAATCTTCCTGAGCTGAACCTCCGGAGACTCCGTGTCAGGCTTCCTGGCATCCCACGAAGTCTCAAACACATCCGCAAAGTCAAAGTCACCCTCGAGCATGACATCCTCGCGCTGCTCCTCCTCAACCTTCTTCCTCTGAGGCTCAGCAACCTCTGGCCCATCCCCGTGGCACAGACGGCACAGGCGCTCCCCGACCGGCGCGTCCCTGTCGGAGCGGCATTTCCACTAGCCGCCGCTCTTCTGACGGGCCGGAGTCGACCACGAGGGGTTGGGCCAGTGCCATTCCATGTCCCAAATGGGTCGCGTGTCTGGGTCGTTGATTCTAGACTCGAGCTTTCGGATGCTGCGGAGGAACTCGCCGAGTTGGTCTTGGATCTTGAAGCTCTGGAACTTGAAGATGTTGAGCTTGACAAAGATGGCGAACCACTCCGGGACCTGGGGAGATGGTGAGACTTGGTCATCCTTCTTGACGGTCGTCTTGGGTCTGGGGCTCAGGAATGCCTCCCAGGGAGCTTCGACAGGCTTAGGCGGTGGTGGAGGTGGAGGGGAGGGTGGATTGTACTCCCTCCGCGGCTTCAGAAACGTCTCTCGGTATACCCTCTTGCTCTCAACCCGAATCTCATCAAACAGCGGCTGAGTAGGGTTACGACTGACAGCATGTCCATGCAGGTCAGCGTCAGTAAGCCCAGATCCATCCCCATCACCCGTCCCAGCCTTCTTCTCAGCGGCAAACAACCCCCCAAAGCCCTCCATCTCGCGCAGCACAGAAGCCTGGTGCGCCGTCGGCTCCAGATCAGCGTGGTCCCAGTGAAACGTGAAAGCCGCAGCGATGGTGCCCTCAGTAACAGCGCGGTTGAGCACCACCTTCTCCATCAGCGGCGCCAGGCCCATCTCGAGTTCGACGATCTCACGCTGCTGGCGCCTGGTGAGGGGCGCGATGATGATGTGCTCTCCGACGGTGATGTCGTGGGTGGGCTTGCGCGACTCCTTCTCGGCCTTTGCGTATCTCGATTCGTTGATCCTGTCCCAGGCCGCCGAGAGCTTGTCGAGCTGGCGGGAGTAGTTGGCATAGTCTTCAGCATACTTCTTGTTCTGCGCCGTGAGGAAGTCGTCGAGCTTATCGCTCTGCTCGGCGTATCCCTCCAGGGGCTCGCCCAAGTCGACGGGCTTTGACGACTCCACGAAAGAAAACGGGAACCTTTCGATGTTGGGGTACGCATCGCGAGAAACGGGCGGATACAGCAGCTCATACGGTCTGCAGAGCAGAGTAGGATCGCCAACTGGACGAGGGCCCTTGAACTGGTTCTTGAGCACCTCACGGGCAGGGGCACCTCGACGCTCGAGCTCGCCGCTCTTGAAGTCCCTCAAGCTAGGGGGTGTGATGATGACCTCGACCGACGCAGTTTGCTGGGGGAGTGAGCTGGGTGGGTGGTTGTTTGTCTGGGGCTTCACCGGCGACGAAGCGTCAGGGGTCGGGGAGAAGACGTCGGGCAGGTGGAGGGTTCTCTGTAGCTTCACAGGCACAGAAGCCTCGGGAGTCGGCGAGAAGACGTCGGGCAGGTGGTAGTTTGGCTGTAGCTTCACAGGAAAAGAAGCCTCGGGAGTCGGCGAGAAGACGTTGGGTAGGTGGAAGTTTCTCTGTAGCTTCACAGGCGAAGAAGCTTCAGGAGTCGGCGAGAAGACATCGGGCAGGTGGTATTTTGTCTGTAGCTGCACAGGCAAGGAGGCCTCAGGAGTCGGCGAGAAGACGTCGGNNGTCGGCGAGAAGACGTCGGGCAAGGCGAAGCCCTTCTCATGCTGAGCCACATCTTCGGGCTCGTCGTGCTCGACGGGACGCTCGATCAGAAGTGACGAGGGAGGCCGGATGCAGGAAAGAGAGGAATCGCTGCGGCTGACCTCCATGGCTTGATATCGCGCCGGCAGACTCGGCCAAGCTGACGAGGTTTGAACGAAAGGGGGTGGTCAAGATATGAACGTGATTGAAAAGATCTCTCTCGCAGACGGTGTTGAGTTAGCTTCAAGAGAGATGAAGCAGAAAGAGGAAAAAAAGAGAGAGAAACACGCAAAGGGCTCAAAAGAAGAGGTGTCAGAGCAGTGGCAGAGTCTGGCACTTGCAAGCATTCGGGTTCCCAAGCACACCAGGTGCCGGCACTGTCATGACAGACACGGTGACAGCTCCAGCCAGAACCTCGGCTGGAGCTGATGACTTTCCTCCCCCTCGTTGGTGTTGCTCCATCGTCTGTGAATCACACGCCATGGGGAGAAAGAGGGGGAGGGTATCTCAATG
>JABFEX010000457.1:0-63984 GCA_013623515.1 Fusarium illudens | reverse complement strand
GGTCCAGGGACAGCCACGGCCGCTGCCAGTGGCGGAGGTGGTTGAGCAGGAGCCGCTGCTGCGGGTGCTGCATGCCCATCTTCGCTCTTGACCGCAGGGTTTGCTGGCGGCGGCGGCCTCGGCGCATATGGCGAGCTGTAGGCGCCTGGTTGAGGCCCGCCGAGTTGGGGCCGGGCTGGAGCTGGCGGAGGCCCATAGCCTGCCGGCAGCTGTGCGGGAGCCGGCGGTTGTGTCGGCGCTGTCGGTGCTGGTTGACCGGGGGGTGGCTGGCTGGGGGCTGGGGGCGAGGCCGACGCTGCGTAAGGCTGCACCGGCCGCCCTGCTTGACCCTGCTGTGTGTTGTAGGCCGGCATCTGATATGCCGGAGGTGCTTGGCCTGGAGGGTATCCAGGTGCCCCAGGTGCCACGTGCTGCGCAGCATTGTATTGATACGAGTACTGCTGGTTGTAGGCCTGACTAGCTGCCAAGCTATTGCGGTCTGGGGATGATGCCTTCCTCTTCTTCCCTGCGTCAAGCTCGACGCCCGGGACTCGAGACCAGAGGTTGGTGGTCTCGTCCTTCCTGAAAGCCTCGTTCCCAATGAGATTGTGCCGTACACTACTCTCCCATCCCTTGGTCTCGGTACGGAAATAGAAGAACGGATATCGTTCGCAGATCCGCTTGTAGATCTGCTTGAGAGTGAGGCCATCTGGTCCTGCTGCCGTGAGCGTCTCGTCGATGAGCACGCCGTAGTTCTTGTTGGGCTTCTGAAGCTGTTCTTTAGTGTAAGACTCGACATCGAGGTTCAGAGGCGGCGACTTGGGCCGGGTCTTCTTCTCCTTCTTTTCTCGGGCACGCCTCTCAGCATCCGAGCCCTCGGCCCCGTCTTCGCCCTTGGGCTTGCGAGGCTTGTATTTACGCTTCTCCGGTCGCTCACTAGCATCATCGGGCAAGGGGTGTTTCCTGGGCCGCCCAACTTTTCGCTTGATGGGTGGCTCAACCGGAGGCGCTTGAGGCAAGGTCTTCTTGGCCATCTCTTGCTGCTGCTTCTTAAGCAACCGCTGTTCCCGTTTCGACATGATGCCGTTCTTTGGAGGTCTTCCGGGCCCTCTCTTCTTGGGAATCTGGGGCATTAGTGCCTGCGGATGTGGTCCAGGCTCGGGTATCGACTCGGGCTTGACGTAGGGCTCGTGTGCCGGGGCAGGCCTCTTCGGTTCTGGCTCTGGCGCCGGCTCGGCCCCCGGCTCTAGTTCAGCCTCCACCATCTCCATCGGTTCAGCTTCTTCAGCTTCCTCTTCTTCCTCTTCTTCTTCTTCTTCTTCTTCAGCTTCAGCTTCAGCTTCCTCTTCGTCTCCAAAATCGGACAACTCAGGCGGGCTTGCCACCTCGGAGAGCTCATCGCTTGTGTCTTGGACTTCTCCGTTGACGTGCGAGGATTCAAAGTCGAAACTCATCTCCTTGCCGCCATGGCCATGTCGCTTCTGGAGCGCAGTCTCCTCTTCCACATCCTCTTCGGCACCTGTCCTGCCCCGCTCAACTCCGTTGATCAGGAATCGAAAGTCGATGTCCTTGATCTGGAGCCGATCACCACATTTCAGCACAACCTTTTCGCTCTTGTAGTGAACATCCTCGCAAAAGAAGCCATTCTTGTGCAGAGGGATGGCTTCAAAGACGCCCTCCTTCTCATTGTACGCAATCTTAAGATGCTCTCGTGAGATTGCCTTTGTCTTGGATGCGATGTTGGGACCTGGTGAGTGGATACCGATAAAAGGGACGTGCCAAGGTGATGGTCGTAATGATGTCAAGTCTACTGCCGCAGCACCAGGGGTATGAGAAACATATTGTCGATTAGAGATCATGTTTTCTTGTGCCTGTGCTGCCTCATCGTTGTCGTGCTGCGATGAACCTTGAGTACTAGTCTTTCGTCGCTTTGCTGGTCGGCCACTCTCTCCGTTGTCCGATTCGGGGCCCAACATTCCTCCCTCCTCGCTCACGTAGGATTTACTAAATTTGCTGCGGTCTGGCCCCCTTAGAGGAGATGGAGGTGGAAGGCCACTCACCGCATGCTGTTCGACACGGCGACGGTGAGCTTCGTCGCGCTTCTCATCACGGCGTGCCTGCTCCAGCGCGCGCTGATCTCGTCCAATAATGACAGCATACGTCGTCATCTGGAAGACACTGTCGGCAAATTCGACGCGAGCAAACGACTCGAGGGTCTTATCAGCGTTCGCTTGACGGATCGAGTTTGCCGGACCAAGGCCATGAAAGGCTTCGTCCATCGGGTTCGGCAATGTGACCTGCGAGGGTGTGATTGTGGTCGGCGGCGCGGACATTGAAGCCAAGGCCATCATCATGTAGGCATGCTGGTTGAGAGTGGACATGGGCACCGAGTTGTAGGGCGTCGAAGGTGCGAATGGCTCAGCCATGTTGTTTGCGTTGAGATGCAGCTGCATCGGAGTCGACTGTTGAAGCTGTACAGCAGCAGTGTTTGATGGCGCACTCGCGTCACCGTGGGCAGGTGCATCAGGCATCGGGTGGTCGTTGGAGTTTGCATCGACAGAAGTTGAAGCCTGTGCACCAGATGCCGCCTCCTGTGGTTGTTTTCCGAGCGCGGCGTTGTCGTTGAGAGCAGAAGTTGCGAGAGTGTTTAGAGCGGATCGCGGCGGCGGCGTCGAAGGTGGAGGCTGCGACGCCGGCGCTGTCGCAGAGGCAGTAGCAGTTTCTCGATTCGGAGTGGAGGGTTTCGGTATGGGAGTGGTCGAGGTTGCCGTTGGCGATGTTGTTGACGGGGCTGCTGGAGCTGAGGTGGGTGCCGATGGAGCTGCGGCAGTTGGCGGAGGTGGAGGCGCAGATGTTGCTGATGATGATGAGGAGGACTCAACGACGGGCCCTGCAGCAGTTGAGGAAAGTGTATTTGCGGAAAGTGAACCAGAGGGAGGCGCCGAAGTGGCACCTTTGAAGTCGCGACTGTCGCTGCCGCTGGCACGGGCGGCCGTGGCTGCCAGTGTCGCTGTCGCTGTCGATATCGGTGCCGGAGTCGCGACCGCGACCTGGGGTTCCGGGCGGTTCCCCAGGGCGTCGGGCAGGCCATTGCGGCCGGTCATGGACGAAGTCATCGCTGCTCTTGGACCAGCTCCTTCGTCGCTTCGCCCTCACGGGGGAGGGGGGTTGTGACTGACGACGGCGACAGGACTCGACGGAGGGCGCCGGGACCGTGATTTTGTCGAGGAATGACCGTTTGGGGCGACAAGGGACGGGGAAAATAAAAGGTTCGAGACAAGGGAACGAGGCTTTCGCCTGGGTCCTTTGAGCCGCGATGTCTGGGAGGGTCAGAGGGGGGAAGGCTGCGCGCCGTGATTGGCCTGCAGGGGGGCTCCTTCCCTCACGGGCTCCGAGTCTCCTCTCACCTCCTAACCTGACTGGCGATGGCTCCTGCCGCTAGTACCCATAGACAGGGAAGGGACGACCGCCGCGACGACGAGGACCTTGTTGAAATGTTCCTTCCTTATGGTTTTACTAAGAGAGAAGGAGAGAGTGTAGATGGGAACTTGAATTCAAGTCTCGACAAGATGGAATTTTGGGGAGTTTTGCTGACAAGATGCTGATGGCGGGCGATACGAGTGTCTCTTAGAGTGCATGTGGTGATTTAGCTTGAGTCTTGGTTTCACGGCGCGCCATTGGCTGTTCATTCCTTGTTATTGAGGAAAGAAAACAATCCGGGGACCTTGGGAAACAAGCGCTGCCTCCGTTGCAAGCCCACGATAGCAATAGCTAGCCAAACGCGATCTCATTATTCTCCTTACGGCAAAGATCAATAGTAAGACAAGTACGCGCTCAGCTTCATTTAGTCCACTCTTGATTTCCTGTTCACTTGTAAACGTGAGCGTTCGCCGCTTCACTCATGACATGTTCCTGATATTCAGGGATACCCGTGCATCAGTAGCTCAGGTGAGGCCGACCCTTGGCCAAACAAATAAACACTTGCCGCCAGGTACTCAAATGTTGTGTCTCATTGTGCATCGTGGCTTGATATGGTGAGCTTCGTAGACCCCCCTGATTCAACGTTTTGATGGATATTGATGAGATCCGTAGTAGAGCATGTGCAGCCTCAATTGAGCCCCGAGCTCAAACATCAACTCGGTGCTCACTACCTGCCAACTACACAGAGAAGTATTGCGTGTTTGAAAAAGTCTATCTCATGATGTGGTCACGCCTTCTCCCAACGAAATGCAAACTAAACCGCAATACTTGCGGGGTGGGATAAACTCCAAGCCTCGTGCTCCTATTCTGAGCCAACGATAATGAGTGTCGCGCAAAGAACCCGTTCATCATACCGCGTGTAAATGTCAGATGTCTACGAGGCAAAGAAACAATCGTAAAAAGTCAAACGCCAGAAGAATGCGAACAATTAACAGCGAACGCCTTGTACCTTGACAAGCGAGCCATGTCAACATCAATGCAGGAGGGCATCACGCTCAGTGGGAAAGACTCCTCGACGAGAGTGCCACTTTGCCAATCGTTCAGAGAGCCGGTACGCTCCATGGCAGAGCATGCCCGCCAAGAACCCGACAGCATCGTTCCGAAAGGCCAGAATCCCGGCAGTCGTCATGAGCATGACGGTCCATCTCTCGGTGCGCTCCTCATCCGAGAGGTCACGGTGTCGGCGGACATCTTGTCGCGCGGCCGTCTGCCACAAATCGGAAGCCCCTTGGTTGAGGCTCTGGCCAACCTTGGCAAGTTCGAGACCGGCTGCTATAACCATGATGCCGAGGAGGCTCTTGGGATAGTGTCGCAAGAGGTCTACCAGAGTTTCACCAAAAAGCAGGCCCATGATCAACTTGAAAAGGCCGAGAATGATGATACTGGCGCCACTGCGAGCCCCGAATCGGTACTGCGCGGCCAAACCCCCAGCACCGTGACAGACAGGCATGCCTCCGAACCAGGTGGTTGTGAGATTCATCAGGGCCACGCTGATTCCGATAGAACCCACCGAAGGCGTAGGGAGATCAGGCAGAAGATCATGGGATAGTGCGCTAACAGCGATGATAGAGTTGAGCGTCGTCAGGGGCAGCTGACCGATGGCCATCCACAACGCAGGCGAATCACCCTTTCCAACCCATCGAGGCATCACAAACTGAGGATGCCACACATGGAACCACGGCAAACTCTGGCGAGACATGAGAACCTGGATAAAAGCCAACAACAGAGCGAGAATGAAGAACAGCAACGCATAGGGGAAGCGAGGAAGCTTCTGGGTACCGATGAGAGCAAGAAAGGCAACCAAGGCCCAGATGCGGTTGTCAAGAGCCGGATGAACCCAGTGAAGAGGCTGAAGCAGCGACGAGCCAGCGCCGAGAATCAACGAGAGGCCTGCTCCCAGCTGGATGCCCTTGACCACGGGGATAGGAACCACACGGACAACCCATCGCAAGAGGCCGGTGACGCTCATGATGAAGACGGCAGCGCCAACCCACTGTCCAGCAGCGGTGACCACACTCATACCAGAGCCATTTGAAATGGCTGCCGAGGCAATAGCCTGAAAAGGTCGCGATATCAGTCAGCTTGCGTATTCTCAAGAGTCCGAGTGATCCGGGAGGGAGCAGCTCATGGTAAAAACACCACTGACCTTCATAGGTTGGACGGGGAGAGGGATGCCATAAAATACGCCCGTGAGGATGTTAAACAGGCCTGAGAAAACGAGGGTGGTGCCGAGATGGATGGACCCTTGGGCGGCGAGGGCGATCATGAGCGGCAGCAGAGTGCCCAGATCGCCAAGAGACCCCGAGATCTCGGCCCATGGCGTGGCGCGAACGGTTGCGAGGTTGTTGCGGTTTAGGCGGCGAAGGTCACTGAGCCATGAGGGCGCCATGGCTTGGACGGAGCAAAGCGTGCGAGCAGCTTGCTAGGATGAATGTGTTGATTTATTGCAGACGTAAAGTATGCGAGAGGCCCAGCATGGGAGCAGCCTGGACTCTCACAAACCTGTGCAACCGCCTTCAGCCACCAACAGCGACGACTCAGTTGGTGACAGCGTCAGTGCTACAGTAACCCTGTCGATCCAGCCGGGGTTGTTGGCGCTCAACTTGGAGACGAGAAGACTATCAGCAAGGGCGTTGGAGTATTATTCCGGAACCTCGGCAGAAGTGCGCGGTTTTGGGCGCAGACAGAAAGGGTAAGGCTAGAGGAGAGAAGAGGCGTTGTTGGGTGGGAACTCCAACGAGGGAGGCCTGTAATATGACAAATGACGCGACTCAAGCAGGCGCATCCGTTGGGGATATCGGTGACGATAGGTACGCAAGCAGGCAGGCAAGGTAGGTAGGTAGGTAGCAGAAAGCTCGCAGCGGCGGCTATCATGAAGCGGAATTTCGAGATGCAAGAAAAAGCCGCAATGCACGGTGCCATGTATCCAACCCAACCAGGGCCACGGGATCGTTCCTTGATTCGCTTCATGCCCTTGTCCTTCCTGTCTGTACATACGTCCTGTGCATTCACGTGTATAAGTCGAGCATATCCACCCAGGGTTCAAGGTCATCTGCCAGCCTCGCTCGCTGACCGACGAAGAAAATGCCTCTTGGCAGCAGAAGATGGTCACTGCAGATTTCAAGTGCCGCCTACCTAGAAAACCAAGAGGCACGTTCGTCGCCGCTCCAGGGCTTGTCGCCAAGGGGCCAAGCCGAACCCCCAGAAACAACTGGATCTTTGATCAGCTGCAGCTTGCTGGGCAAACAGCAACCGGGCAGCGGAGAAGCCATGCAGGATGGACCTGGAGATCCATGGATGGATACGTGGGGCAGCTGGGTGAGCTGGAGTGAGTGATTGAAGCAGGCTATTGGGCTCGTGACATTCATGCTTCCATTCAGAGTTATTGGAGCCCGCGTCCATGGGGAAACCGCTCGAGATCTGTCGAGAGGGCACAGTACTGTATGTGTCCCGTATGCTGCACATGCACCCATCCAGCAGCCAACGTGGAGGTTGTCCTTGGGAGGGGGCTTTTTTGAGGCTTGAGGTCTCACGGAGAACCTGACCTCATTGGCGACGGCCGATACCACTAACCACGTACCCCATACTTTCGCGGCTTCGTTCCTGTCTTGGCTCTGACCCAGGCTTTGGTGACACTGGCTGGGATCGGTTCTGGAAGCTAATGGCGGCGGGATAGGATCCCTAGGTACAGTACAGTGCAGTATCCGTACAGGGCCCTTGGTTGATGCCTGTGACAATCTGAGGTCCTTGTCCAAGCGCGTGCCTTTCCTGGGCCAGCCACCAAGCAAGCAAGCAAGCATCCAGCCGCGGCGCCGGCCGCCGGAGGGTGCAGTTTGACGTGTTATGGTGTTTCGACTTGACGTCTGCACCCGTGCCAGACAGTTCTTATCGCATCATGAGGAAGTAAGCCCAGAGCCTCTCCCGTGGCAGTAGCCGGCGCATGCACCCAGCCGTGGTCCAAACACCTAACCCAGGATGCCATCTCGTAACAGACGAGGCTCTCTGTCTCTGTCTCTCAATCTCCTCGGGACAAGGCTATGAGGTCATCGGCGGGCGGTTGTCGCGGAGGAGGCTGGTAGCCGGGACCCAGCGCCGGTGGCAGAGAGGCGTGCGCGACGGTAGCGAGGCGGGCGCCTCCCGGGGACAAGTCGGCATCTGGGGTGAGAAAACCCTTGCAAGCATCGTCGTTTATCCCTCGTCTCCCGGGACTTCCAGGCGGGATTTGCACGAAGGATGGATGGATGGCCCAGACAAGGCAGGCAGGCAGGGCTCCTGGCTTGTTCCAGCTGCTGGGCCCCGGTCCAGACTTTGGACCGCGATGGCACCGGGGGCGGGCATGGGCTGCAAGTCACAGCCGCCGCACAGCGAGGCCGTCGGACGAACAAGTGGGCTATCCCATTCGAGGAACTGCACTGATATTTGTTCTTGATATTTATGCTGGGCACTGTAATACACTACTTGATAGTGTTCGAGTGGAGGAGAGGAGACCTTTGTGGATGAGCCAATGCATGTGCCTTCAGTGGTCAGCCATGGATGTCGTCTCTCCACCTGTGAACCCCCAGTTCCAGTCCCAGGGCCAGCAGCACCGAGATCCATGTCGTGTCATGGGAAGCCCATGCACAGCGCAAGTGTCAAGATGAGGCCTTTGTCCGGATCATGACGACACAGGTGCTCGCGGCCCTCGCTTGTTTGACTCGCGAAACCGCAAAAGCCCTCCTCCCTCGCCCAGGAGCCAACTATCAACAGGAGCCTCCTTCTCTCTCGGTTGCCTCGGGCAGGCCGGAGCGGGAATTGGCCATTGATGGACAGAAATTGGTCCCGCAGATGCAACCTCCGGAAACAGAGGATGCGCGCTTCTTCCCGGCATCCATCTGGGGGGCTTGTTCGGTGCCGGTTGGTCTCTGGCGTTGCTGGTGTCAGGCCCTTCTAGCTTCCATGCTTGCCAAGCGGGTGAAGAAAAAAACGAGACACCAGTACGGATTACTCGGGATAGAGGCATTGTGGTGTCATCCCTAAGGATAGCGATATATTTTAGATAAAAGTATAAAAAGCATAGAACCCTCCTAGAGTATTACTTGTGATTAGGAAGATTTTAAATCATTTTTGATATATTTATCTAAATTATTATACCACAATACAGTAATAGCATTTAATAGCAGTTAGAAGTCCTTTTGCGTTTTGGTGTATCCCTTATTTCTTGAGCCCCCGTGCTTGCACAGTGTCGTGTGTGCCTGTGGAGAAGCCGGTGGGGACGTGGCTTTTGAGATGGAGCCGCCCGAGTGAACTTGGGAGAGGCCGTCGTTCTCTGATACAGCTCAGATGGCTTGATGCGATGCTTTCCATTCATGAAACAACATGGAGGAACAAGCTTTTTTGAGAGAACAAGTCCATTGACAATCTATTGAGCTTGGTAGAGGAGAGCAATGTGCCTAGAAACGGGGTAGTCCGTCAATTGGCTCATCAGCGGACAATGCCAGTCGAGGGAGGCCTAGTCTCATCTCCCATCACGAATGTAATCAAACAGCAAAAACAACAACTGAAGCAGCAATGGGTGAGGCCAGAACCTCAGTTCGGCCCTGGAGAAACGGCACGAGAATGGAGTCGCCTTCGTCTTGGACCCCTTCCGCAATCTCTCTCGCATCGTTCTAGTGACGGGTTATCATGGCCGACACACAGACAGGACCGCCTTCTATCATCCGGGATGGATGTTTTGACCAGAAATTCGCGCAGCAGCTCATCTCGTCGCAGCAGCCCAAAGCCATCCGCTGAGATTGCACTGTACTAGCACTGTACTCGATGCAGAGCTTCTGCACGCATTTCTTGCCCTCGTGGGTCGTGGGACCACGAGTGGGATGGAGCTTCAAATCGGCAAGGCTTCCCCACATGGGTCATCTCACCGCACCGCCCTTGACTGCCGTGTTCCGAGTTGCACCAGAGATGGGCTCGCTGAGTCTTGTTCTTTTTTTTCTCTCACGCCTGGCCACGGCGGATATCGATGGCTAGACTGCCCGCCTGCTTGCCTCGCTAGGCGTAGCGCCAGTACGGGACCTGGACGTATCGAAGCTAGTACCAGAGACTGGGGGTCGCACCGCTGTACAAGCGGCCCGTTCGTGGAGTGAGCAATTGGCGAAACGTTGGCCTCGTCTGGAGGCTGGAAGCGGTATGGACTTGGAGGGTCGAGGTAGCTGGTGACATGGGAGCTACCTCGACCTGAGGTATGCGGATGAGGTTTGGTTTTGCCATCACGAAGAGAAGAGACGGGACTCCCTAACGACGGGGGGAGTGAGCGATTATTACACTGGCTGATCTGGACTCGACCTCTCTCTCTTTTCCAGGACCTCCAATTCGTTGCAGGCATAATTCTCGCGAATCTCGGGTGCCTCTCTGCCTCGCCTCATGGTTCTGGCTGTTGGGAATTGTCGTCAGTCATCCTCGGTCACTGCTGTTGTTTGGTCTAAGTACTCCGTACCTAGGCTGCGTGGAATATCCCTCGCTCAAGTTGCTGATCTGCCTTTGGCGGAGCTTTCCTCCAGCCTTTTCTTTTTCTCACCTTTCACTCTCCTCTGACTGTCCCCTCGAACCTTGCTTGACTCTTCTTACAGTACTTAAAACCTCCCCTTTCAAGACTCAGGCACGCCAAGAAGATTCCAATTGACCATCCCAAGTGACAACCAGCGTGTTTTTGTTTTGCAGGTTCGCTCGCAGACCCATCTTGTAAGTCCCACTTCCGCTGTCGCTCGCTTCTATCGTCACTCCCCCCGTCTCGTCCGTGATAGCTCCGCTTAGCAGCTGGAACATCATCATCACCCAGAAATCCACTCATCCAGGGCCCTTTTTCCGCGTCAAGTTCGCCGCACAGTGCAGAAAAAAGAGCGCACCACTGACCCCAAATGCCTGTTTATCCCGCCACCCTCTCTGTCTCCATCCCACCCCGGCCGGCCACGCCCCTCCCCTACCACTAACACTAACAGCGAGAAGAGAGGACCCTGGCTGGTTCTGCTCGGCGTTGCCTGCGCGCCTGCAAGCTTTTTGCTTTGCTCTGATGGCTGGCTGGCTTGCTTGCTTGCTTGCTTGCTTGCTTGCTTGCTTGCTTGCTTGCTTGCTTGCTTGCCTTCTTCCTTGCCTCGCCTTTGGCCTGTCCTTTCTCGTCCACTCTGTCTGGCCCAAGCTTTTTTTCGGGGCGTGACGCTGTCGTCTCCACTTTTTGCGACCTTTGGTGTCTTTTGCTGCCGAGAGCTGATCAACAAAACCACAGCAAAGCCCGCCTTCGCGATCAGAATCACTTGCTGCTTCTTCATCACCCTCCAAGCTTGTAAAGGTATGCCACCTATCTCGCCCTCTTGCTGCCGTTTCTGCGCGTTTTCCCACCCCCAGCTCAAGGCCATTGTTCGATCCGACCACCACCAATTCCAACTCCATGACCACCACCATCCATCTATCTGCCCTGTCGCCCGACGCCGCCGCCGCCGCTGTGCTCTCAAGATCCTGGCACCACGGCCGGCCTTTGCGCCTGGGATGATGGCTGCCCATGACGCTTGCCAAGCAAATGCGCCGATACGGCTTGGTCACCCTCAAACCGCTCGCTCACGGCTCAATTGATGGACGACCTGGTCATGATTTTGGAATTGGTGTAGATTGGACGCTCAATGGTCTTGGCCAAGGCCATCTGGAAGCCTCGGCATCATCATTCTTCATTTCTGCAGTGCAAATTGGACCCAAACATGGTGACTAACATTGATTAGCAATCTCCACTCTCGACACAATGGCCGCCATCAAGTCTCTCATCACCCGCGACGAGGTCGTCAACCAGCTCGTCAAGCGCGAGAAGAACTGGGCCGCCCGGGAGCCTGGTGTCATGGTCGTCTTCTGCATTGTCGGTGTTGGTAAGTTACTCTGGGCCTTTTCATTTTAGTTATGCGCAAAGTCTGACTCAACCAGTTGCCATCGCTCTTATCGGTCTCCTCGTCCACAAGAAGCTGGCCGCGCGCAAGGCCAACAAGACTGTTGTGGTCTAGACGACGTAAAGGTGCCCGGGGCCGAGGGGAGAGGAGGGGGGCCCGAGGCATAGTCATGAGCGTCTTTTGGACTATATGCCTCGTGGCCCTAAGTGGTGTTACGACAAGGTGCCTTTCTGCGACACACCGGGTGACCGACTGTGACCCCGTATCCCAGTCAAATATCGGTTACGTCCCCCATATCAATCCCTCGCCCGCCGCCGCCCCGGTCGGCCCGGTCTCTATCGGCCGACGACGGGAGCGGTGTGCGAAGCAAGCTCTGTACATACCCTCATACCACCGGATCGAGTTGGACAAATGTGCTGGAGGACGGGTTCTTGTCGAGTGTTCGCGGCAAGGTGGCTGTATTCTATATTCTAATGCTACTGATACCTACCTGTTTGAAGCAATTGACTGTTTCTTGCGATTGACCGTCACTTTCAAGCATGGGTGAATGTGTGAATGTATCGTGAGTCTTCGGCCCGAAGCAAGTCAACAATGAATGGATCATGACATCCAATGGCTTGCATAAAATAACAATCACTCAGGGGACGCTTATTCTCACTTGCTCAAGAAAAATCAACAAAGAACTCAACAGCAACACCTGCTCATCTTGAAATTCTACAAAGACACACCGTCAAGTCCCTCAACGCTTAGCAATGCCCTCACGTCAACCTGCATACTCCCCTTGAAGCTTCATGTCCCTTATGGAGCCTCTACAGACTGCAGACCATTAATCTGGGGTGCATGTCCCGGCTGCGAGAAACACCGCCGCGCTGCAAACCCGCGTGTATCTTACAAAAAACAAGTCTATATAAGTCTAAACACCCCATGCATACAAGTACACAGCCCTGCTTTGGATGACTGGGCATGATATACAGTAGGATAGATCAGTATCCTTCCTTAGCCAACATGTCGGCTATGTCGAGATAAAAGGCAATCGCGTTGAACGTCCGCCTTATGCCCATCCACTCCCGCACCGTCCATCCCATCCGGTTGGACCAGTTGATCAGGTCCAAGTGGCTGACCCCGAGCAGTGTCCCCTTGTATGTGCCCCAGTGGCTGCTCTCGACGCTGACGAGCCCGTCATTGGGTCCCTCCGCCCGCGTCATCACCGCGTGCGGGTGTCGGAACGGGCTCAGCAGCGCCGGTCGCTCGACGGCTGCGCCGTATGAGAAGTAGTGTACGTCGGGGCAATCGGGGGTGCTCGGATTGAACTCGTCGGCCATGTATCGCCTCGTCAGCTGAGCAAAGGCTGCGGTGCCGAGGCCCGCCCGTTCCAGAGTCCGGTATAGCCGGGGGAGGTGTAGCGGCGAGACCTGCTCGTCGAGGAGGTAATCGGCAAAGGCGCTCCCGCGATGCGGCGTAGCGACGGTTACGAGGGCGGCTACACGGACTGGTAGGGGCTTGAGGTGGGCGAGCATGTATCGGGCGTCGAGGCCGCCCATGCTGTGTGCGATGATGGTGACGGCCTCGGGGGCAGGTGCCTGGGCTTCGAGGGCGGAGCGTAGGGCGGCGGCGCGGTCGGCGATGGAGGAGGACGGGGGCACACTGGGTGTCAGGACTGTCGCTCCCTGCGCGGTGAGGGCATCTCGGATGCCATGCCAGTACTGGACTGTGGGGAGGTAGGAGGCGAGGCGTAGCTCAGCAAAGCCGAAGAGGCCGTGAGCAAGGACGATGGGATATTTCGGAGTCTCTACAGCAAGGTTAGCAAGCTTTCAAGTCTCTCCTCACCCTCATTCGGCTCCTTCAGAGACATATCAACATACTATACTTTTCTCGGATCGTGGCATAGTCGTCCGATATCTCCCTCCCCAATGCCTTTATCCTCGGATCCTCAGAACGCCGCAGACACCGGCCAGACGAGAAGCCCCGGCTAGCAATTGGAAGCCATTGCGTGCTCGTCGACGTGTTCAACAAGGCCAAGACGGGCGCCCTGCGTAAGAGTGTCGATCTGCTCATGGATCTGGAGCTGCATGAGCTTGAGGATGGTCGTGTGTGTTAAAGTGCTCGGGCGGCTTGGCGTTGAAGGTAGGAGGTGGGAGGTGACGTCATGGATGGGATTTTTTTGCGCCGTTGATTTTACTGGTCGAGATGCTTTGGAGTTGGACTTTGACTAGACGGTTTCTATAGACCTTGTTTTATGAAAGACTTGTGTTAAATGCCTTGGGTGTTTCTAACTATGCTGGGTAGTTAAGAAAACAGGATGAATGACAACCCTTCTCACTGTGATTAGTAGCTCTGCGTACCTACTGAGGCATTGGAATTAATGTGTGCCCTCCATGCCTTGATAGTGGACTCAGAGCCAATCAGGGCCTCTCAACTGACTTTCAAGTTACCGAAACGATTTGAATGTACCAGGGCATCAAGTTGCTCTGATTGGGAGTTGTACCTTGCACCTCCGCAAGGAACATGCCTATCGTGCGATGGATGCTTGTTTACTTGGCATGGCGCCACGACTGAAACTCTTGGAAATTCTCGTTCAGTTGCGTCTAGATCCATATCAACGTGCCCTCGCGGGCTTCTCAATATTTACGGGCTCCAATTCAAAACACCAAATACTCTCTCACTAGCATGGAATTCTCTCACATATTTGTACCCTTGAATTCCATCATGTTTTAGGGTAGCACACCGTGGTATACCCAGGTAGGTAGGTAGGTAGTCAGGAGAAGACGGGCAAATAGTCGAGTTGAATCATGGATGCTCAGATTGGGCAATGGGTCTCAGCGTTCGCTTCACGCGGGTATGTTATTAAACCTCCTCAATAAAGCTGGTCTCCGTGAACTCCTGACTGATCAAGGGCGAAGCGCATGCTGCTGGGTCTGATCCAACGGGCATCCATCTAGCTTTATTACTTTCCCAAGTCCCTAGCCCCCCATACCATCCATCCATCCACAACGCCCGCTGTCGTCATTCAGTTGAGTGCATTAGAATTTAAACATTCAGTTCGTGTTTGGCAACACTTTAGCTCTTTTCTGGGGGCAACTGGCTTGGTGCGTTTTCGTTGGTGACGCCACTGTAAGCCGGCCGTGATTGCATTCCATCAAAGGGACCCGAGAGATTCTCTGCCATGGCCTCGTCGTAGCTGGGCGGAGCATCGTCGTATGGCGGCGCGTCCTGGCCTGGGGCCAGTTGCGGCGGGTACAACGGATCGTGAGCTGGCTGAGGAGGTGCTTGGTGAACAGCCTGAGGCGGTCGATATTGCTGCGGCTGAGGTGGCGCCATCGAGGAACTCGTCGAGTTTGTTCTGGGTGGCAGACGAGGAGGTACGCTGCTGGCGGGTGCATTTCCAGCAAAGGTCGCTCGTCCTGGCCGGCCGGTCCTCACAGCCTCGATCAGCTCGGCTGGTGGAGTGATACCAGAGAAGACCTCAAGCTGAGCAAAGTGCAATGGTAGATGAAGGACCTGGGGGTTCTTGGATGAGTCTCTGGATGTAATACCCTTCTTGGGTTTACCCCAGGACAACCCAAGCTTGATCTCGAGCTCGTACCTTCGGGAGAGGTTGCAGGTGACAAATGATGGTGCGACGGTGTTGGGAAGGGGCATGTTCTTCCATACGTCGTCGGGAATTACCAGCTCCTTTCCAGCCTCATCCTCCGGCGAGGAAGTCAGGGGAATGTTGAGGTTGGAGTTGGAGGCGACCACCCATCGGTTGAGCTTCTGGTTGTGAAGCTCTAGAGCTCGAACATCTGTACGCCCAATCAGCTCCATCTGGAACGATACCAGAAAGACCTGATCCGGGCAGTTGTTCAGCTTCTTTGCAATAAGCCTCAGCGGAATGGGTTTATTGCAAGTCAGTATACTGGGGTGGGGCAGACGCGCCGAGATCTCGATGGCCGGAGCCGGGGCGATCTCGGCGGACGGCTCCGGGGTGGAGGCCGACTTGGAGTCTTCGCTGCCCATGAAGCCAAAGAGCGTGCTGCGCTTCTTTTCTGGCGCCGGAGACCGTGACCGGAACGTAAACGGTCGGCGAGCAAAGGCCTCCTGGGATGTCTGCTTTGGCCGTGGTGGCTCGATGGGGAGGAACTTGAGACCAATCTGATAGCGCCAGTTCTCCTTGAGCAGTCCCGGACGCTGGATCGTGACCTTGATGTAGTAACGGATCTCGGCCTCCATGGGATATCCGGTCAGCGAAGGTGGCAACGTGCGAGTGACATGGCGGAGGTAGAGTTGCTTGCTACCGTCCATGACCCTCACACCTCCAATGCCAAAGAGGCCACCACCTCCGAAGCCGCCCACGTTCGCCATGCCGCCAATCTTTGACATGGCCTCAGGGTCACTGCAGGCATTGTTGATGGGGAGCTTGAAGTTGAATGGGAACTCATGCTCGCCTGCCTGCAGCGGGTATGAGCCATATGGACTCGAAGAGCTGGCGTAGTAGTCATCTGGGAAGACCTGCTGGAGCTTGTAGAGGATCTTGTGGTTCTCAGTTGCAAGACTGCCGGGGGGACGCTGGGGAGCTCCAGGTGGCCTAGGAGCATAATCTGCGTCAAAGGCATTGGGAGCCTGCAGAGCCGTACCCGACTCGCCTTCAAGCTTGACAACGATGCTGCCAATCTGCTCTGGGCGGTTGAGACCCAGGATGATGCGGCCGCGGATGAAGTCAAGATTGGTGTAGAACTCAGGCTGCTGGGTCAAAGCTATGCGGATCGACATGATGGGCGAATGGCAGCTCCGAGAAGGACACGAAACAGAGGCCGGCGTGCGACGTGAGGTGATGGAGGAATGAGACGATTTGGGCCTAATGGCCCAATGAGGTGTGGTAGCAAATGGGGTGAGCGGAGTGTGATGTGCCCTTTGATGTCCAAAGAGGGCGAGTGTAGTATGCAGGCAGCTAGCAATCTCAGACCTGAGTTATCCTTCTGAAAGATGCCAGGAGTTGGCAATTCTCATGGATATGGATGTTTGCATGAGAAGCGGTTCGTAAAGTGTTGGTCTGGGGAAGCGGCGGATGGAGCTTCGTCACCGATGCTCAGCCTCCAAGCCAAGCCCCCTTGTGGCGGGCGGCGGTCAGGACATTGAGATGAAGTGTGGCTTTCATCTCAGTCATGATGTGGCTGAGTTGGCATGTGGCTAGTGCTTCGACGGCGGCCGGAGAAACCTGCGACCGACCAACAGAGCGAGCGACTATGGCAATGGCAGGTCCTTCCTTTAAGCAACCGCTCCATTCATCCTGATTCTTTCAACCTCGCAAAAGTCCCTCCAGGCAGGGATCTTGCTCCGCGGCGGGACCTGATTCCTCGGCAGGAATTCACGCGACCAACTCTTGATACAGTTTTCCGGCTGTGCCGCGATGACTCTCAATCCGAGCCTAAAGTTCCTGTGGAGAAGGCTCTGGGACTCCCCGGACGAGGTCTCAGACAGGCAGCCTTCATCAGCGGGTCTCGAGGTGCCGTGTGCCGCAGACGAGGCGTTGGTGACGGCCAGTTCATGATGCCTGAGCACCTGCTCGATCCAGCAGTCAAATAGGTCGTCACCTCCACTCCTCCGGCCGATGGGGATCAACCAACAGCATTGAGTGGAAATCCCATCACATTCCATGGATGGCTGGCTTCATCATGTCGGCAGAGTGGATACAGACACAGACAGGCCCAAGCCAACAAACACCACCACACCATATCGGCAGTAAGGTCTGTCAGGGCACCAGGGCGGAGATCGACAGCTCCCGGGCCCGCTTCCGAGCCGTTTCGTCGCCCACTTTGACTGCACGTCGAACCAACTGCATATCAAGGGTCCCCCAGGACCCCAGGACCAGCCCCCAAATTGCCCACTTTGAGTCGATCGAAATGCTCCGAGGTCGACCAAACTTCCTTTCAAGCAATAGCCCTGTTCCCGAAGCACCCTCATGCATACCATGAGCCCAGTCCCAGACCTACTGCGCGCTTCCGCACCAACACGAATCTTAAATCATGCCATGATCCATCTACCAGAGTCGGAACATGCTTGCAAGCAAAACTCCTGACGACCAGTGGCAGTCGGCCTCAGAGCCCCCAGCTTGCGGAATGGAACGATGCGGCCCGCTTGCCGCCAACGATGGATGCCTCCTCTGGCGCTCGTCCACCAACCAGAGCGATATCTCACCGACTTCGTGGCCCTGCATCTCTCTCCGCGCGGTGCAGGCTGCCGCCGTTCCCCGCTTGATGTCGTTGTGATTGGCAGGCTTGGCCCCCAACTCCGCCAACACTCGGGCGAGAGATTGTGCCCTGCAGGCAAGAGATTGACCTTCCGCCCTGGTAAACCGATCCCGGCTTGGCCCAGGATATACACTACCACTGCCATGTCTTCAGTCGCAAAGGTTCTGCAGCTGTCCTGGCCATGTCAACTTGTCACATCCATCCAGGCTGCTTGCGTAACGTAACGCTCTTGATCTGGCAAACACTCTCTTCCGCCCCGGCATACAAGGGTATCGGGTCAAATGGTCAGCTCGGCTTGGTGGCTCACTTCGAATTCCCGCGCATTGCCTCCTCAGCCGATGACTGGTTGCCATGGCGAGGTCCTCGCACTTTGTACAGATACGTGCACCCTTGTGCTCTTCCATGTCGATCGTGCCCGAACCTGGTTGGCTCTCTCCGCCCATGGGGCTTTACGTCTCGCAAGTTCCCGCTCTCAGCCCTCCACCTCATTGGTCGCTGAGGAGGGCATCTCTTTGAGGGCGTCCATCTGCTCCATGGGTCACGGTCCGTCTTGTTGCACTGCAGCCATGGCCCCTCCAATTGTGATCATTCTTCTACAGCGCCCCGTAGCTGCAGAGCCTCACCTGCATGTCTCTGCTCAGACCAACAGGTAACTGTGATGGCCTGGCCTGGCCTGGCCTGGCCTGGCCATGGCTACCTGGCACTCCCTAGGTAGGCAGTGTGTGTGTGTGTGTGTGTGTAGGTATATGTAGTGGGCCAAGCCTCTTGTGCCTTTCTCCGGGTTCCTCTGCTTCTGCCTCGGTTGCCCAGCCTGTCATGATAATTTGCCAGTCATCGCTGGTCGACAATCGACGATGGCAGGAGAGTGTGGTTCGACCTGTCCAGCCTCTGGAGGCTTCTACTCCTACGATCCAAGCGTAGGCGGCAATGCCGTCTTACTGGTCGCCTTTCTCCTTCTCGCTCTGGCGGCGCCCTATTTCGGCTTCCGATCGCGGACATATCTGTTCTCCGCGGTGCTCACGATTGGACTCTTTTTGGAAGCCTTGGGATTCATCGGCCGGCTCCTATTACACTCAAACCGAGACCACCAAGGCCATTTCTTCCTGTCCTTGTTTGGAACAGTCCTTGGCCCGTCCTTTATCGGCGTCGCCATCTTTATCGTTCTCCCCCATATCCTAGGCATCTATGGGGAGCCAATCTGCCCGTTCAAGCCTCTTCTGGCCGGTCTGGTCTTTTGGGGACTCAGCGCTGGTAGTATCCTATTGGAGCTCATCGGCATCATCTGTACCGCATACGAGTCCAGCGGAGTCAGTGTATGTATTCCCGAGTATGACGATAACAAGGCTGCGATACGCTAACGTTGGAGTAGCGAAAGCAAGGCGCAGTTGTCACAGCCGCAGGCTTAGCCATCCAAGCTGCCGCGTTGCTGGCATGCACTGGGCTGCACTTCTGGTTCACCCTGGGGCTCAGTACTAAGCGAGGAAGTCTTGATGCCAGACACGCTCAGATCTACTCGTCTTCCCAGTTCAAGAAGTTTCTCATGGGTAATTGGCCATGTCCCATAACGAAAGTATCACCCTCGCTGACTCTAGGGCTTAGCAATGGAGATAGCATCGACTCTCCTCATCGTCTACTCAATCTATCGCCTCGTCGAGTTTGCGGACGACGTGTCGGGAAATCTCTTCCAGAACGAGTCTGCCTTTATGGTACTTGGAGGAATGTTGCCATTCTTTGCCGGCGCTCTCCTGACCTTCTTCCACCCTGGAGCTGCCTTTGGTGATGCCTGGGATTCGACATCGCCACGAGGAACTAGGCGTCACAGCCGACCAGACCCGATCCAGTCCCCGACTCCAAGCGGCCATCCCGTTCACCATCTTTACGAACCCGATATCCGAAAGCAACTCTCTCCAACTTCTTCGACACTCCCAAGGGACTCGGCGGGTCCTCCCGAGTTGCCGCCAGGCTCTCTCGGCCTCCCTTCAAACCCCAAGCCGACTTCAAGCCCATCAAGCCCGAAGAATGAGTCGGCACCGCGCAAGGGACCGCCTGAACCATTGAACCTCACCAACGTTAGGGCCTCGAGACAAAGCTTCCGACAAGATTCGGGAGGCAGGGCGAAGGACATGGTCCACAGCGAGGAGTTGTGGTGAGAGTCCATGGCGGCAAATGATGACTGGTAGCATCCGCGATGCTTTGAACGGGCTTGCAAACTGCCACAGGCTGGCTGGCTCACGTTTCGCATACAGTGGTATCACATTGACTGGGATGCCTCACTGTTGGTCGGATGGAGTACTGCGTACTAACTAGGGCTTGCTTGGAGGGAGGGTACTGGATATCGTACAATTGCAGGGACCGCTTGGAGTAAGTAGTGCAGTCCTTATATCCGTAGATAGGATTGAGATGCGTTGGAGGCGTTGATTAAGCGATTAATCTGGGGAGTAGATACATATTTTACGCACGAACTTGGCTACCTATTTCGCAGATGCATTTCTCGCATATATCACACCGTAAAGATTAAATAAGTAGTTGGAACGGACTATCAAAGGTCTATTCTGCCTTGGATATGTTTCTCCTGCTCCAAGACAATGGGGTGATACTCATGAGGATTTACCAAGGATAGCTGGCTTTGGTGTGCCAGATGTCGGCTTCCTCAATCTATGTGATGATGAGGATGGTCCCATGAGCAGACTTTTGGTGTTGGTGATTGATGAGATAGGGCTTATCACGAGTGCATTTGACATGACAATCTACTGGGATTCAATAAAAGACGGTGAATGTTGGTGACGGCCCTAGAAAGGGCGGTTATCGTCATGTTTCATCGCATCCAGAGCTGTCATTAATCACTTGCAGCTCCCTCCCTCCCAACTCCCAACTCCCAACTCTCAGCTCTCAGCTCCACAGAGGTTGCAGCCGAGATTGCCACATTGTGATCAATGCGAAACAAGGGTACCAACGCCTCCAAAGTCATTGGGAGGGATGACTACCTAGTCAGTCGGTTTCGTTGGCTGGCACATGAGAGAAAGCGCCGAGTCATCCATCTCCTCGGCTATGGCGCTGAAATTTAAGCTGTCAAAGCACCATGTGATTAAGTCGAGACAGTTGATCAGACCATGGATGGGGTGCGTGAGGGCTTGTCGTGCAATATCTGTCGGGGTTTTGAGCGTGCGTTCCTGGTGGTTTAAGTATCTGCCTGTGAAGACTTTTGTCTCGTTGGGAGCAGACACGGACTGTATGTAAGCTAGTCTACAGTTTATACCGTGGAAGCTCTTGAGCTATCTTTACCGTTGGTGGTAGCTGAGACCCCTTTGGGTCACCTTGCAAACTCCATGAGGCTTGCACCAGCAACGGCTTCGAGCGTAACCGTGATCAAGCTGGTTTCTCCATCTCGAGTCTGTTATAGCTCATCGTGGACACCTGCCGACTTGCTTAGAAATGTCGAGTTTGAGCGCATTCCAGTCATGGAAGCAGGGGCGGTTGGAGACTCTTCCAGACGGCTTGGCGATGAGAACTTGGAAGAACCTGTCCCCGGATCTCAACCGCTCAAGTTCGCGTAACCAACTCAAAATCACAAAGCCAAACACACGTAAAGGAGAGAGAGAGAGAGAGGGAGAGGGACGTAGGTCTCGTCCTGCGCCCGTCACGCTCAAGCCCCCCTACCTAGCCAGGAACGGGAGTGTAGCCCGGCGCGCCGATCCGCGAGGGGCAATCGAATCGGGTCTCCCGCTTGCCGGTGGCCTAGCTTGAACGCCAACTACGAACTAGATGGGGGGGGGGCTTAAGCCATCGTCTTTTTGACACTGAGACATTTGTTCAGAAGGGGGGATAATGGCGGCAAGCTGTGTTTTGGTCAAACCGCCAGTAGCTGAGCTTTGACAGGCCATCCTTTTGTTGAAAAGGAAACTTTGGGTGTGAAACAGAGGAGAAACCATGGATGGCAAGCCTTCTGAACTCTTGGGCAACGGCGCGTTGGTGTTGGTTGATGTCTTGCAACACCAAGGCTTTGGGGATAGGAACCGTGGTGAGGCTTTTTATTGGGATGCGTCAATGCTTGATGGCCCAGATGGCTGGATCAAGCCTGTGTAGCTCGGACTCGTGCGACGAGACCCTTGAATCATTGCTATGGGCTTATCTGTTTGTTGCCACGAAGCTGCAACGATGTCATCACATTGGGTGTTGAGTCGTCTGTAGGCTTTAAAGTGACATCCCAAGTCCAACCATGGCATCAAACTCCCACTCCTCTCCTTTCATGAGGCCTCGGACATGTCTCAGATGTGCCATCATCAGCTGTTCCCTTCCCTGGCTACAGCCTTTCACCCAAGATGTCCTCGGTTACAAAAGCACACCTTGCCAAGTCCGGCGAAGAAAGGCGTCTTCATCCGTTCGGATCCTCCTCACGAGTCTCTGTTTCTGGGCCTCGGTGGCGCTGCTATTTTCAACTTTGGCCAAAGTATATGTCCTACCGGCCCCTGCGTCTTCCCACGGGGAACTTGGCCTGGGCCGTCTGTGAGGTCAAGCCGTGGCTTGCTTGGGCTTTCTCGTCCAAGTTAGTCGGCATCTGCTCCCCCATATTAGGCCTTCAGTCTCCCTTCACTCGCCTCCCTCGTAAACGAGCAAGCTTCATTCGCCCTGATTCAGGATCCATTACCCAATGTCTTGCCACTTGCTCTCGCGGTTATCAGACATTCTCTTTCGAAAACTCGGCCGAGATCGCCACCTCCTTAGCCCGTCCAGCACCTGGGAGAACCCGCACGCCATCTCGATAACGACGACGATCACGGTGACGAACGAGAAGAGATGGCGGTCGGACCAAGAGTCGAGCCGGAGGCGGAGGGCTCGCATGGATACATCATGCTGAACCTCAATGTTGCCTTGATCGTCATCACGTCGGTCATTATGAGCACGCGGCTGTATGTGAGGGGGGTCATGATACATGCTCTTGGGTGGGATGATCTGTTGGCCTTTATCGCATGGGTGGGTTGGTGTTTTTGTTTGCTTCTGTGACTTGAGTTGAGTGCTAACAGCGAGTATAGGCCCTCGCAGTCACACATTCTTCTCTGGAAGTCGTCGCGGTTGGTCATGGAGCTGGATCTCACATGAGTTCGCTCTCTGCAGAGCAGTTGGATGCCTTCTTCTCGGTATGTCTGTCCAAGCAAGACTAAGCTACAAGTTCAACATGACTAACATCGATATCTTGATAGATGTTGCCCGTGAATGAACTAGCCTTCTTCTTGGCATGCGGCTTTGTTCGACTTTCTATCCTGGCCTTCTTCCCTCGTCTCAATAGAGAACGTAAGCGTCTCTTGATAACTTCACTGGGACTCTGTAGTTAACTTGATCCCAGCACCTTTCATGGCGTGTGTCTGGATCACCGCCTTGGTCAACATCACCATTACTCTAACCGGCTTCTTCTTCTTCCTCTTCGAGTGTACTCCCGTTATGTGAGTTCATTAGGTCTAGTTGCTTTTGACAGTTCTGACTGTGTGATAGGGACCTTTTCAACGGCTCAAAACTCGACAGGAAATGCATCAGCAGACAAATGGAGGCACATATGATGTGGTCACACTCTATTATTGGCGCAGTTCTCGACATTGTGCTGCTTGTCCTTCCACTCTGGGTGGTCTATAGCAACATGGTGACTCGCGCCAAGGTCATCCAAGTAACCCTCATCTTTTCCGTCGGTCTCTTTGCCGTCATCACGGCGTTTATCAAGACTGGCATGGTTCTAACAACCGACTTTGCCGCGGATCCGTTGGTCTACCCCTTGATTTCCCCTGCAGACGTAATGGCTAACAGTCGACGTATAGAACCTACCACATGATCAGAGTATGCCCCTGGACGGCTCTGGAGATCCACGTCGGTCTCTGGTGTGGCTGCTTCCCTGCTCTACAACCTCTCCTACGCCTCATCTCCACCAAGCTCAATCTCCGAAGCCGCCTCGAGAGCGGGCTCTTCAAGTTCTCCCGTGGCAGCGGCTCCCACACTCTCAACAGCGACTGGCATAATGACGCTGGATTCGTCAACGTTCACAGCGCATCTCACAGGGGGAATTCCAACAGAGGAATGGTCTCGGACGCAGACTCGACGACAGGCATAGTGGAGCTTAGAGAGACTGAAAAAGGCATCAGAATGACGACCGACGTTCTGGTCAAAGTTGAAGATAGGGGTTACGCAAGGGATCGAGTCGAGATGAGAACGAGGGCGTGGAACGCAGTCTGAGCCTGAGAGTGTACCAGAGCGTCAAGCATTTGTTATTGTTTATGGCGAGCGAGTTTGGGGGCTTTGATTTGCGGCGTTTCTATGTATTTCTATGTTGATATTTGGCGCAAGGATACCCAGGAACCATAGAGTTTCTCACTTTGACAATAGATAAGAAATATCTATTTACTCGCGTCTTCTTCTGAGCTTGGTTCTGTCATCTACACATCCAAGGCAAGTTGCCTTTCCAGAACCCATTTCCACAACGGGGGGCTATGGCTGTGGTCAAGACAAAGAAGGGTCTTAAACACACTGTGGCTACGTTATCGGAATTGCCGAGAAGCGGTAGCCATACTTGGACATGGGAACAAGGAGGGTGGTCTCAGTCGTCCAACCCAACCGTCGTCTTTATCTGACAGAACAAAGAATGCAAGTCGAGGCACACCAGATTTAGAATCCTGTGTTGCATCAACCTATTGTCATCTCATTCGAGAGGACGCTAAATGAAGTGTGACACACGGATCAGCTCTGTTTTTGGGGTGTTGCAGTGAGAAGAGCCAAGGGAGGCATGAACAAAGAAACATGACTAGTTCAGCCGTGATGGACTCACAGACCAACAACGTCTTTGAGTTGGAATGAACCTGAAGAGGGTTGTAATCTCAATCTGGGACTTGGTCCATGTTACCGGCGTGATTTGGAGGATAGAGGAATCGAGGGTCGTTCCTATGAGAGATCACGACTGTGTATGGCATCTATCACTAGCATTGTCCTCTGTGTGCAACCACAAGAGTGACAAGACAGGGGTGCTGCCACATGAAGCCATGCCCGAGTACCATTGACCCCAACCTCCTTGAATAGCAACTGCTCTTTGTTGTCCACGCCCTTGGCCGAGTTGGTGGTGGTGACACAGACACTCGTCGAGCCCCATCTACTGGGAACAAGTTTATAACCCCGACCTCCCTCGTCATTGTTCTTCTTGTCCAAGCAAGAATCATCATCGTGACAACCACTACCTTCACTCTGGAACAAGAAAACTCTGCGAATTCACCATGGACGACACTGACATGGGAGACGTTGACCCTGCCACCCAGGGCCAGCAACAGTCCAACACCAACAACCAAGACGAGGATCAACAGCAGCAGCCAGGTCCTTCTTCCCTGAATGATCCGACTGACCCGGATATGCATTATTACTACCGAAACCAGGAGAATCGCCAGAGACACAACAGCCAGTGGTGGGGGGAGAAACACCAGATGCCACCGTTTGGACACCCCGATCGCGAGTTCACATTCGCACGCCAGCCTCCCATCACCACCCAAGAAGCTCTTGATGCCGTGGAAGCATACAAGAACGTCGCTACAGATGGAGGCACGAAGCCACTCGACACTCTGGGCGTCAACATGAGACCTACCACTCCTCCTATGGAGAGGGTCAAGAAGACGCTCGACGGCCTGGTCGAGCAGGGCACCGAAGTCACTGGGCAACTGAGGCAGGAGATCTACGACCACTTCACCAGGGACAACGGCCTCATCGCTGCTTTGCAGGAGCACTGCAGGGACAAGGAGCATGTGCCCGTCGCCCACGTCAACGACCTCATCAAGATGATTGACCGCCTGAAACTCCTCTTCTCCGAGGAGATGGACGCCGCCAACAGCAAGTTCAAGAAGCTGAATGACGACTTTGACGAGTACAAAGACGACCGCGCGAGGCAGGAGCAAGCGCTCAGAGACGGACACAGTAACATGGAGGCTCGCCTCTCCAAGGATGTCGAGGATCAGAAGGACTTGGTCAAGGACCTTCAGGGACAACTTGAGAATCTCGAGGACAAGGTGTCCCGCCTGAACAATGACAACTCGGCGCTTCAGACCAGGGTTCAGCTGTTCCAGGACGGCGCATCGCCTGAGCAGGTTGATGCGGCTGTCACAGGTAAGAAGGACTCTAAACTGAGAGGTTGCTTTTCTGACTTGGCTGATTGTTGGGTTAGGTGGTTTCGATGTCAGTAACGAGTACGCTGCCGACATGAAGGCGGTTGAAGAGCGTGCCCAAGCTGCAGAGAGGGAGCGAGACGAGGGCAAGAGGTTTCACCAGGAGTTCTACAAGGCCGTCAACGAGAGGGTGGCTACCTGGAGAGCCATGGTAGACACCGCCGAAGATGACTCGAAGAAGGACGAATCAGACGCGTCGAGCGAGAGACGGGGCCTCCTTCAATCGGTGGCCGATGATTGGGATGCCCTGGTGAGCCAGTACCAGAGAGACTGGCCACCGGCTCGCGGTGCGTTCGAGGGCGGACAGATCCAACAGGACCTCATCATCAAAGATGCGCTGGAAAGGTCTCAAAGGGGGGTTCAGGAGAGTAAGTCGGTCGACAACCAGAAATGAGACAATGTTTGCTAATGTGGATTCCAGTCTATGGGTTGAGCCAAGTAAACCTTGAAGACAGAGGAGAGCAGGAAGAGGAGGCGTTGAAGGAGCTTGATCGGCTGAAAGAGCAGATGGAGCTCATGGAAGAACAGCTGAGAATCAAGGATGAAGCGATGAGAGGCGCGGAGGAAGTGCTTCGACGTATCAAGGCCAAGTTCAAGAAGGGAAAGGCGGCCATCCAAGACGCCGAGGGCGAGAGCTCCAGTTCTTCTCAGCGCTTGCCCACCGACTCTTCATCTGATTCAGATCATGATGATCCTTTCACGCCTCCTCGTCCTCCCGCCGTGAGGTCGAACAGCGCTGCGTCATCTCCGCCAGAGGATATAAGACAGCTGAAGGATGAGATACAGAATCTCAAAGACCAGGTGACGAAGGGCGATGCCAGGATTACTGAACTCGTGGATTTGAACGACGGCCTGGCGAAGCAGATACGGAACATCGCAGAAAGGGAGGAGCAGGATAAGAAGAACAACAAAATGATCAAGGACCTCGGGGCTCAGCAGGGTACACTGAGAGGACAGAATATGGACCTGGGCATTGAGCGGGATGACTTGAAGAAGAAGCTCAAAAAGGTCAAGAGCGAAAATGCAGACCTGGAGAAGCTCCGACGAGACGACGCCAAGAAGATCCGAGACCTTGAGTATGAGAGGAAGCGGTTGGAATCTCAACTTGAAACTGACAGAGATGAGGTCAAGGAGCTCCAGGGCGAAAGGAGTGAGCTGCAGAGGGCCCTTGAAGAGGACGCCGAGAAGATCAACGACCTCCAGCACGAAAAGACGCAGCTGCAGACAGATCTTGCGACTCGTGAAGCCGACCTGAGGAGGGCCAGAGTCGATATCCGACAGGTGACACAAGCCAGGGACAACCTGCTGCAGCGCCTTGATATCCAAGGACGAGAGCTGAACACTCTCCAGAAAGAGAACAAGGGTCTAAAGCTGGATCTAACCGTCAACAGGGACAGGATGCAGAAACTCGAGCGGGACATTGAGAAGTTGAAGATAGGAGGTTCTCGTCAAGGCGATGAGAAGGAGCTGAGGAAGCTCCGCAGGGAATTCTTCTCAAACTACATGTCCGCCGACGACCTCATCTCCGCCGCCGGCATCATCAGAAAGGATGGGAAACCCGTCGACAACCACAGCTCCAGCATGGCCGGGGGGTTCAAGGAGATGACCCTCATGGACCGCATCAACTACCTCAACCTCTCCGTCTTCCTTCGGACGCGCAACTACGTCGAGCTAGCCCTCCGCGAGGGATCCAACAGGCTTGCAAACATGCTCATCCACGACGCCAAGAACTGGGCTGAGCAGTGCAAGGAGGATCTCTCCAAGATGAACCCCAGCGTCAACAGCCAGATCCACGCTTCCATGTACGTCCTGAACGGCCTCAAGAGGGTCATGGCGGCCAAGGACCTGGAGGAGGTCAGCAGGGGGGCCAACGACGTCAAGTACGGGAGGGCTCAGCTGTCCCTCCACACCACAGATGGCGTCACGTTTGGACAGCTCAGGAACCTCGCGAGCAGCTTGGTCGTGTGGATGGACACGTTCAACATCCAGCATGATGGGAACCCCGAGAGGCGTCGGGGTCTGCAGTCCGACAAGTTGTCTTGGTTGAAGAATATCGACTTTGTCGCCAACAAGCGGAGGAAGGACCTCCAGCGTCAAGTCAAAGAGGACCCAAATATGAAGGCCCATGTTCTGCGTCGTTCCGGTCTCCATTCTCCCCTGTCTCCAAACAAATGGGATACGGATGTTGACCTCGATGGCGACGACTGAGTCAGGGGGAGGGAGGTTAAGAAGGTTGGATGTTGTTTTGTGCGATTCAATGCTCAAAAGGGGAAACTCGCGAGTGTCTTTGTCTTTGCAAAATTTGCATGTATTTCTTTCTTTTGTCGTGCCAAACATGTCTCATAGGATCTCAGTCCTTTCCAATATCATATCATAAACCCATGTCGTCTTCACGGTATTTTAACAAGCCCAAACACATCATGTCGCTTTTCCATACCGTTTCAAGTCCACCTGTATAAACAAGGCGTGTCCTTTCAATGTCGTAATTCATAACTCCCTTTAAGGGGCGCTGTATCCGCCGTCAATGACAAAGTTGGCACCGGTGGCGTAGGTGGAAGCGTCAGACGCGAGGTAAAGATAAGCGCCCTGGAGCTCATGAGGCTCACCCTCTCGTCTATTTCTGGTCAGTGTCTGATTATCCCAATGATTCATCAAGATAAACTCACCCTTGAGGAATCTTGTCGTGCCACATATCCTTGGTCTCCTGGGGCACAAAGTTGGAGATCTCGGTCATGATGTAACCGGGAGAAATGGCGTTGGCGCGAGCATACTGAGCCCACTCAATAGCCAAACTCTTGACAAGGTGAATGACACCAGCCTTGGCCGCGTTGTAGGCAGCCTGAAGCTGGGGGATGTTGACGATGCCACCGCTCATAGAGGCAGTGGCGACGAAGCTGCCCGAGGTGTAGTTGGTCAAGGCCTCACCGGCAAGGTCAGTACCCTCGTTCTTCTGGCGACGCCAGTGCTTGGCAGCGGCCCTGGCGCAGTAGTAGGTGCCGTCGAGGTCAGTCTGGACGACATCACGGTAGTGGTCGACAGGGCCGTCAACCATGGCGCCCTTGGTCCAGGGGATGCCGGCGTTGGCAACAAATATGTCCAGTCGGCCATTGAGGTCCTGGACAGACTGGTCGACGGCCTTCTGGACTGCCTCGGCATCCCGAACATCAACCTGGTAGGCCTTGCCTGTCATCGGGTCAGCGGAAGGTCATAGCTTTAGAGATAACCTCATGACGGTCAAAGAACGTGGACTTACACTGAATGTTGTACTGCTGGGCAAGCTCCTCGGCACGCTCAGGTCCCTTGGAGTTGCTAAAGTACCAGAGAGCAATGTTGGCACCCATCTCGGCGTAGGCCTGTGCAACGGCCCAGCCGATACCGGCGGCAGCACCGGTGATGATGGCAGTCTTTCCCTGGAGGGAGAAGCGCTTCATGATGGAGCCGCCATCGATCCAACGCTTGTCATTGTGGATAAAGTTGCCTCCGTTGAGTGGGTGAAGATCAGACATGGTGGTGGTTGTGTGTAGTTGTAGAGGTTGCTGTGGAAGAGAGAGGGATAGAGAAGAGAGAAGGAGGAGGAGGAAGCAGAGGTTATGAATCAAGTCGGTAGCCCGTAGTAGTACCTCCTCAGATCATGAGCTCCTACACCGAGAGACGGACCCTCAGTGATTCAACACTCCTTCCATCGGATCCGCCCCCGTATCTCCTTGCCCTTCTCCCGACTTCTCCCCCGTATCGCGGACAATGGGCATCGCTCTAGTCGTTTACAAATCCTTGAAACAACGGTCCACACATGGCACTACGATCCAACAATGGGGGATCCCGCGTCCAGGATAGGAAATCCCGGCAGCAGAGCCTGACGCAACGGCCCCAGACATCACCGCATCTTGGCGAGGGGCGCCCCGCTTCTAGGCTACCGGAATTCAGCGGTTTGGCTGATAACCTGGCGCGAACTGGCATGTGTCGGACGTCGAGTGGTGCGCCAGAGAGCGCCGGGGAAACGCAGCGGATGAGCGGTCGACGAGGTGAGTCTCTGCTAAAGCTGTACGACGCCGGTCGGCTGGAGACCGACGTCTGGAGCCCCGATATGAGGGCCGCTGATTGGTCGGCATCCCTGCTTCCGGAACACCCCCTGTACCTTGAGGGCCTCACCTTGGGAGGTGTGATGGTGTATCGACCGACGAGAGCGTCCCTTGCTGTGTGTGGTGTTGGGTTCATCCCTAGGAGACCTGGATCCCTGACCGCCACGGGCTGTAAGGGCCACTGCGACGCTCTGCAATGCAATGACGCCTGGAAAACGCCCTCAGCTGGGCCTCCCGAATCTTGCCCCGCGCGAGTGAGAAGTGAGGATATCGACAAGGAAGAGGCAACAAACAATCTAATGCCCACCAAAGAAAGAACCCGACGTCACTGGTGGGGTTACCCCACCATAGCTAGAGGCACCTAAGGAAGGAAGGTAAGTGGGGGTTCCTCTTTCCTCCCGCGTCTTCTTCACCTTCTCCCAGAATTGCCAGGGCAGGCAGGAAACTGATTGAGGAGGGAGGTCCCGGATATTGGACACCGACACTCCTTCCCAGACGCAGCAGACGCGGCACACAAAGATTTTCTTGCCACGGGATCCGGCGACTGACTCCCCACGTGCGAATTCTGTTGCATGAATCATGCCATAATTAGTGACACTTGTTGATGTTCTACCCTCCTCAATCACCGTCTTAATCACGGTCAAGGGTTTCAACCAGGTTGGGCGACAGACCACGCGAGCAGGGGTCTTCACGGTCGACACACGAAGCAATCCATCAGCATCCAACATGCCAGAGGCAAAGACAGAGACGGCGTCCTCTCCAGGGACTGCGCGACCATACGACTCGAAGCTGGGGATCGTGACTGGAGGCTCACGAGGTCTGTCAAGCACCCCATCCCGTCACCGTCTCGTGTCCTCGTCGAGTTGACTCGTCACAAAGGAATTGGTGCTGCCGTTGCTGCGAGATTGGCCGCCAAAGGATGCAATCTCCTCCTCGTATACACGTCCGATTCATCGATTGAACCTACCAAGCAGCTCTGCGGTGAACTGTCGTCTTCCCACAAGGTTCAATGCTCCACCGTGCAAGCCGACTTGAGCAGCCCGGCTGAAGCTGCAGCAAAGATCGTCGAGACAGCACGATCATTCTCTGGTTCATACAATCCGAACGGGCCCTTTCAAATTGACATACTCATCAACAATGCCGGCGTTGCTTCGAACCAGCACATGAACGACCCCAATCGGGGTCCTATTCAAGAAGACGAGTTTCAACGTGTATACGCTGTCAATGTCCTGGCTCCGCTCCTCCTCACCCAAGCTGTCGCCCCGCATCTCCCCGCAAACCGAGCCGGCCGCATCGTGAATGTTTCGAGTGTCTCATCATCCATCGGCTACCAGGGACAGTCCATCTACGCCGGGAGCAAGGCGGCCCTCGAGGCCATGACACGGACCTGGAGCCGTGAGCTGGCCTCTCGTGCCACAGTCAATGCTGTCAACCCCGGGCCTGCATGGGGAGACATGTATGCGGCCGCCGGAAAGACGTTTTGGGACATCAACCAGCCCTATGTCGACGCAGCGCCGCTGGCGCAATATGACGGTGAGGCTGACGTCCTGGCCATGGCAGGATCGGACGCCGAGCGCTTCGACCATATCGTTCGCGAATCGATGGGTGGCCGGCGGCCAGGATTCACGAGTGAGATTGCAGGCACCATCGACATGCTGTGTTCAGCAGAGAGCGGGTGGACGACGGGCAGCGTTATCTGTGCCAACGGCGGCATGAAGATGTCTATCGCTTAGCATGTTGCCCACGTTGTTTGGCAAGAGTCGTCCCGATCCTGTCACCATGTGCAAAGGGAAGATATCGACGGGTAGACAGGCCCAAGATTTCCATCGCAATGGTGACATCCGAGACGGCTTCCTGCTTCAAAAGGCGGAAAACAAACATTATCTCGCCCACGGCGAAAGTTGATTCTGCCCAGTGCAAAAGGACTCGAGCTTCTCCCAGTGAAACCCCACGTGAGACCATTTCGGCTCGACTTTCGTGCAAGAGCGTCGATGAAGCAGGGCTGTATGTGTGGTACGTGAGTCTTCTTCCGCCCGACGAATTCGCTATTCGCACAGGCAACCACACACGAGGAGCCTCAGGGAGGAATTGTCCCTGTTGAAGCCCAACTCAGCCTGGCCCGCCGGGTAGTTGCTGAAATCGAGGCCCCTCCCGTCATCCTACCGTGTCTGCAGAGGACGGGCAAAACCGTTGTGTCTCTGGATGCGGTGAAACAGCCAACAAAAAGAGAAGAAAGCAGGATGCCTATGGCGTCTCAACTTCCCTTCTTCCGTGTTCTATTCTCGGGTTCATGCCTAGGACGGGCTTCCGCATGATTGACACGGTGGCGTTTGCTGAGGGTGGCTTCAGTGGCTCACCATTGGACATGGCAGACAAACGGAAGGTTCATTCATGTAGAATGGCCAAGATGATGAAACGAAGCATTCTCCGAGCGATGCTGAGGCTGATACTGGGTGTAGCCATGATTTCAGGAATCTGGCCCCATGTGCAATGCTACGAAACACGGTTAGCAGACTCGACAACTCTGTCAGCTTGACAAAGCAGGCCTGGATTCTCTGTCATCTGTCACATCTGGGGAAGAAACCGAAGATGCACAGGGTGGTCTTACAAGATCGAGTCATAGGCCCTTGTGCTGCTCTGATTCGCTGGCAAAGCGACAAGACAATCTGAGAATGCAAATGTCGACTAAGAAGTGAGACATTCCGTGTCCTTTCTCGAACCTGACCGAGATGATTGTCTGGGGCGAATATTGGATTTGACACGAACTCGGAGTCGGAGGCTATGATATCTTGAACGATTTTCTGTCATGACAACTCTACAGGCTGGCACACTTGTCGACCTGAGGGATCGGCTTGAATTGCTGGGTTGGTGCACAAACAAAGGAGGTGGTACAGCGGACACTACATCTGAGGCCCTTTCTTTCACCTCTCTTCTAACAAGCCGCGGCAAACATTTTGCGATCAAGTCATTGGCTACATGACGATATGTCACCGCGTGGACACTATGGGGAGGGCGGAGGTTTCGCCGTCGCTAGTTCCCACAAGACGGGAGGGGTATTGTTTAAGGGCAAAAGTCGACTGCAAGAAGCCTTGGTGGGTGTTTTATGAGCGGTCCCAAGCTCACAATACCCATATTGGACGTTGATAGAGTATCAATCTCCTCGACCCGGTTAGTTCTCACGACCAGGGGCAACTCTGGTCGTCTTGATGGCTCAAACTCTCCTCGCCGGGAACCAGGGACCAGGGACCAGGCCAGGAACAGAGTTCGAGAGCGACCCACATCCCGAGAGGCCGTTGTCTGTCAGTCTCTTCTAGCCTCTTTCTTGGCTTGGAGGATGTTGGCGAGTCGAGATGTTTCCGCCGAGAAACCACCACCCCCCGATGATCAACGCCAACGCCGGCTTGGAAACCGGCGCATTTCGTTCCGAGTTCTCATGTCTCATTATCCATCATGAGTCACTCATGGTGGTGACAGTTTTACAGGTCGTCGAGCCATCCGGTTCAATGTGACAAGACTGTCTCAGTCTCAACCTTGAGCGCCCTGGGGCAGCACCGAGGTTGAGCAACTGGCCTGGTGACAACAAGACACGGGTGCGTGATTTCTTTGGCCGTCCGAGAGGTTATTTGCCTAGGTAGTTTGCCTTGATGGAGACTATCCAGCTGGCCGCCATGTGGTTTGTCTAGATCCACAGGTTCTCAACCGACAAGACTGACTCGCCCCTAGCCGTCATGATTCATGCCAGTTGCCGAGCGTTTAAGATACCCAACTGACCACACAGCTATCAGTTTGCTGTCATCAGTTTGACTGGGCTTCTACATGTCGGCTTCCCGAATCACGGGAGGTGCGCCAGCCCGGCAGATCTTTCACGGCTTGTCTGCGCAGCCATGATGAGCCCTACGCCCGATATCACCACCCACACTTGGCTCTCCACCCTCTTTGTTTCAAGTTTTCCGATGCCTCTCCACACATACACGCTTGATGTCTGTATGCCACCTATTCAGTTTGGTTGTTGGCCATGTGGGACGCCGAATGGCCGTCCACTTCAACGAGTCAAGAGGTGAGGGATGTGGTAGATAAAGACGAGCAAGCAGCCCTCCCTCCCTCTCTCAGTCTCGCTGGTTTCTGTGCATCACTTACTCTCGCTGTCCATCGTGCTACTTCGGAGATTGAGTCTCTGATACACTCCTTGATCAGTCTCTTTCTCGTTGTGTCCTGTCATACTGCGCACACAGGTCACAGTCTCACTCGTTAGAAAGCTTGACTGCCTCTCCTCCTTCTCTTGAGCCATCACTCACTCTCTTCCCCGTTATCTTTTCTTCTCCGCCTCTGGAAGGCCTCGTTTCTTTTCTCGCCCTCTTTTCGAAACTCTTTGCTTGCCACACCGTCACCATGGCAGGCGGACACGCTGATCCTGCGTTCCTCGCCAAGCTCGCCCGGCGTAAGGAGATGAACTTTGAGTCCATGGCCATCTTTGCTGGATCGATGGCTGGACTGTTTTGCATCTTTTCCATGTTTCACCTCCTAAGACGGGCGGGAACTGGGCTTGGTGCTTCACGAAAGTCGAACGTTGTTACTGTATTCTTGAGGTATGTGGCTTTCTGCTCTTAGAGTGAGAACTTTTGGCTAATGATTTCATAGAAAGATCAGAGCTGCCTGTCTTCAGGAGTTGCCTTGGGTGCCCTCAGGAGGACATCTTATCCTCATCACTGTTTATCTGGCCATCAATGTCATCGTCACCTTCACTAACTATGACAACCAAAACATGCCGCTCCTCTCCAACGTGGCATCTCGAACTGGATGGTGAGTTTCTCAGTCCTTTCTCTACCTATGCCTCCTTGCTAATAGACGCAGGATGGGCATTGCAAACCTCCTCATTGTCATCTTCCTGTCTCTCAAAAACACTCCCCTGGCCATCCTGACAGCCTCGTCCTATGAGCGTCTCAACATCCTCCACCGTGTAGCGGGCTACGCGACTCTCATCTTTGTCATTGTCCACTCATGCGCCTATGCTGCCGTTTTTGGCCAGCAGGACGCCCTCAAGCGTCTCACTGAGCGAGACGAGATCTTTGGAATGGTTGCTACGGGCTCCTTTCTAGTTCTCGCCATCGCCGGCGCTGTCATTCGCTCCTGGTGGTACGAACTCTTCTACTACGTCCATGTGACGTTCTGGGTCGTCGCCATCATCACGACTGGTCTTCATCAGCCGGAGCCGAGCAAGAAGGTTCTCTACGCTTCGTGCGTCGCCGCTGGAATCTGGTTCTTGGAGCGTATCGTTCGTTTCATTCGCCTCGTAATCACCAGCACCAACAATACCGTCACTCTTATGCCTCTCCCCAACGGCGGCACTCGAGTGACTCTAGCAAAGGCGCCACTTAGATCTGCCCCTGGCAAACACGGCTTCCTCTGGATCCCCGCCGTCCGTGCCGCCGAGACACACCCCTTCACCATGGTGGCCACCAACCCCCTCGAGTTCGTTGTCGCCGCCCACGATGGGTTTACCCAGACGCTGCACAAGTACGCCGCCCAGAGCCCGGGTATCAAGCTCAAAGCGTCCGTCGAGGGTCCGTACGGCGCCTTTCCCGACGCGAGCGAGTATGACAAGGTCGTCCTCGTGGCAGGGGGCAGCGGAGCCAGCTTCACCGTCGGCGCTGCGCTCAACATGCTCGGGAAACTTGACCAAAACGACGAGAAGGAGGTTGTGTTTATCTGGATGATCAAGAATCAGGGTAAGTCGTATAATCGGAAACTTGAAGAATCACCGCGTCTAACTGAGAGGGAAACAGCTTATCTCACTTGGTTCTCGGAGCACCTCGAGACCTTTCGAAGCGACCGCCGAGTCTCAGTCAAGGTCTACGTGACACGCGTCTCGACAACCGAGATTGACACCGAGGATCCGCCCTCGACTTCCAACTCGTCGTCGAACAGCACCTTTGTGGGCTCGGATCCAGAAAAGGAGGCTCTCCCAAGGATCACAATCCCGAGATTGTCACTGGATATTGAAAAGGAGGGTTTCGAATCCCCTGTCGAATCGCCAGCTTCCCCTAGCGAAGACTCCAATGTCGATTTTCCCAACGAAATTCCCGTCATGTACGGTCGACCCGACGTCGCCTCCCTCATCCACGGCGCAGTTGATGGTGTGCCAGCAGACAAGCGCGTGTTGGTCATGGGCTGTGGACCGCGGTCACTCGTGTCTACGGTCCGGAACGTGACGGCCGAGTGTATCACGTCTGATGGGCCAGGCGTGGAACTGCATTGCGAGCAGTTTGGCTGGTGAAGTCTCTGGGCATGAGCACGTCAGAATGGCATTGGCGGCCGACCAAGCAGAGGGCAACATTGATGGAATGGAACTCATGACGGGATGATCTGTGCCTGATAGGGCATTATTCGATTACACATGAAAGTAAATAAAACACGACTGATGATTAACAATAAAACGTGGTTCTCATGATATCATGGCGACCTTGTAGGCGCAAGTTCTTGAAATATTCTGCCACGTGGGCATTCTGTACCATATAGACCGACCGACCGACCGACCGACCATGTCGTCGTCGTCGTCGTCCATATATGTATATGTTCGTGTAAAAAGGCGTATGTACCGATATCCCTCCAATAGGAGATGAGATATCCTGGGTATATAGTAAGTATCCATGAAAATAGAAATGTTCATCCCTCATTGATCCAAACGACGCCTCCCTTTTCGCTGTTTATTTATCCAAAGAGGTAAGAATGAGAAACATGAGGTATAAAATAAGAAGATAGAAAAGTAGAAAAGGTCATGAGCATTAGTTTGGTCGTGAAACACCACCATTATTATCCTCGTACTGCTGCACCGAGGGCTGCGATGAACGACGCCGCGATCCAAGGAACTTGGCGCCGATACCCCTGGTGCCTTTGGACACCATGTCGAGAAAGCCTTGAGACTTCTCCTTCATCGAGGTCTGCCGGCGCATCCTCTCGGCAATGACCACCTCCCATGGGGACGGTGCTTCCTCGTCCGGCCGGTTGAGGGCATCGCGTACGGCTGGACAAGGGTCGACCAGCTTCTTGGCATCAGAAGAGAACACGAGAAAGATTGGGTAGGCCATCATGACAGCCTGAAGGGCGATGACGACAGAAAAGGCGATCTTGACTGTGCCGCCGTGCTTGATGATGCCGTACATGACAAAGGGGAAGAAAGCGGGACCAGAGCCGCCCATGGTGATGAAGGCGGCGGCGCGCTTCGTGCGTCTACCTTGGCCACGGAGGCCAACGGCAAAGATGAGGGGATATATGGGCCCCTCGAAGAAATAGAAGAGGACGATGGGGATGACGAGGAGGTTCGGGTTGGTAGGACGGACAACCACGGGGAGGAGGGCGAAGAGGAAGCACATGGCGATGCACGTGGTGAGGACAGTGCGAGGCTGAGGGAGTCGGGCGTGAAAGACGGAGAGGTAGGTGAAGCCGGCCGCCATGAATCTCGAGACGGCAAAGGCGGTGTGAGCAATGAGGAGGTAGTCGGGTATAGAAAGGGCGATGCCGTGAGGCTTGTCGGGGTTGGCCGTCTCGCTGGCGCCATTGGTCGCCTCCTCACCAGTGTCGGCGTGGTTAGGGAGGATGGATATCATGAGGCTCTTGAAGTAGATGCTGCTGCACTCCTGAGCAGCGACGTACGTGTACTGGGCGATGAAGGCGAGGATGACGCTCCATGTTCGCAGCTGAAAGCCACACGTCTTCCTCACAGGGTCCGTAGGAAGGTACTTGGTCGATTCTTCCAGTTCCCGGTCACTGACTTCGGGGAGCGGCATGTAGTAGAAGAATAGTCCCAGGGCGACGCAGAGCAACGTGATACCCAGATACGTCCACTGGACATTGATCAGGGACATGCTGGTCGTGTTGTTTTGCTCCGCGATGCCCTTGAAAAAGACCTTCTGAGCAAGGAGGCCGCTGAGAACGCTGCCAATGCCTTGGATTCCTTGGGCAAGGAGAACACGCGTCTCGCCATATTCGGGGGGCCCGCATAGTATCAAGAAGGCGTTTGCCCCAACCTCCAGGACGGAAAGCCCAAAACCAACGACAAAGTTGCTGAGCATGAAGCCTCCGTAAGATTGGGTGACGGCAGAGGGCCAGAAGATGATGGTTCCGATGCCATAGAAGCAGAGGCCAACAATAAACGTCACTTTGAACCCGCCGACGCTGTCGTGGCCGTTCCGCTTGTGCCGCCTCGATCGGTTGTGCTCATCTCGCCGGAGGATCCATTCGCCCACCAGCAGAGGGCCGAAGAGGTAACCACCTCCAAAGTATACCGAGGTCATACCCAGCGTCTCTGCGGTGGTCATGTTGTTGACAGTCGCAATGACATTATTTAGTGTGTTCAGGAGGCCGTATGAAATGCCCCATAGTAAAAAGAGGATGGAGACGATGGTGCAGTACTTGAAAGACTCCTTCTTGTTGCACTTGAGCATACTCTTGGGCCTAGCCATGTTGACAAAGCCAAAGTAGACGCCTTCCCCAGTTCCAGTCGAAGAAGTCAAGGTAGTCGAAGTCTGAAAGGTAGTAGTACCTTGTTGGGGGGAATTGGCTGGTGAAGGGGCATCTGTGGTCGGTTCATCGAATGGCGTCGTCAAGAACTCCATGGCGCTCATGGGGGCGTTTGCGGGCAGGGGAGACTGCACGCCCGGACGCGCCACGGGAGGAGGCGGCTGCACGCTGGCGCGGTGACCCGTCGAGGGCGTGTCCGAATCATTGGGCCCCTTGGATAGACTACTCCTGCTTCCATTGGGGTCGTAGAGCATTGAGGGGAGCAGCTTGAGAACAAGAGGCTTCAATGTCGGGACACAGGCGCAAGTCATTCCAACATTGACCTCGACGGCGCTCCACATGAGTGATAGCGAGGCATTCCAGGCAAAGTCGGTCTGGCCACCGAATCTCGACTGAGGATCGCCGCTGGCGCCGGTGGGGACCTTGGTGATGGCTTGCTGGAGGTAATAGATCCTTATCACATCGACAACCGTGACAAAGATACCGACGGTGAAAGTGAGGACAAGAATCGTCTTCTGGCGCGAAGGCAGGCGCATGCCGGTGAGGACGGGTATAGGCAGGGCGAGGATGGCCAGGTCGGTTACTATATTAACAGGGGAGGAGCAGATGAATTCGGTGAGCAGCGGTATGCACTTGGAGTGCTCGTCATAATCGGGATCCCACGCGGCGGCCGTCGGGCGGCATTGGAAAACATTCATCAAGGTGAGGATGATGCCGGCGAGATTAACGACGGCGAGAGTAAGCCAGGATGCGAAGCGGAGGACCCTCTGTGTGTGCTTGGCCAGGCGCAGGTAGAATATCAGGATGGACGTCTTGGTGGCCATCAAGGCGGGATTGTACAGGATGGAAAAGACGTATTCGCAGCGGCGGAGAGCGGGCCGACGGCCCTCGTCGATGTTGGCGTCGTGCCTCCCAAGGCCATTGTGAACGCCGAAACAGATGGTGAATGACAAGAAAAAGGCAAAGAGCCATGCGAGCATCATGACGCGGTCATCCCAGGTAATGTTGCGGACGATAAAGGTGCGCGAGACCATGCGGGCGGCGACAAAGACGGTGGCGAGGACGAGGGTCGCGGTGGTGACGGCGAATACGGCCGGCCCGCGATCGGGAAAGCCTCCATCGTCAGTGGAGGAGGCCGAGTCGGACATGTCGAGGTCGGGGTTGGCGACATGGGACTCGTAAGGCTCGTCGGGATCCGGGGAAGGTGAGGGAGGAGGAGGTTAGCTTGAGAAGCTCGAGTCGCGAATTGACGGGCGTGCCATGTCTTCGGGAAGAGTGGGTAGCTCGAGGACAGTGATTTTGAGCATCTGCTTTGGGGAAATATCGAGGAATAGGTCGTCAAGAAGGTCGGGTCGATGTTGGAGTATAGAAAGCCAAAGACGTTATTTTTTAGGTTTGACGGTTGGAAGCTCGTGCCGCGCGCCGGTCGTGGATGGATATATCGGATGACGGAGACGGGGAGAATATGTAAAAAGGAGAAGGAGGTACGAAAGTAGTAGTACCAATTGGTTAAAGTTTTGTCAGTATGAGCCGAGCAAAAAGCAAGGCCGACCCGCCCCGAGGTTCTGGATCGTGAAGACAAAAAAAGGTTGGATGCAAAGTTGGAAGCGGAAAAAGAGTCGAGGAGGGTCTGTCTGGGGGCAGGCGGCAGGCGGCAGGCGGGAGTGGATCTCGAGTAAGAGGGAAAAAAACCGGGGGAGTTCAGCCACCGACAGTCAAGCAATGAGGCTAAAAGGCAATTGGGCTCAGCTAGAGGTGGGGGGTATTTTACAACGGTGAGAGATTGATTTTTCTTATTTTGATTTTGCAATAAAGCCAGGGACGACATGTCTCTAGGTTGACAGTTGAATTGACTCGACGTCTTCCAGGTACCCGAGTCTGCCAAGGCCACAATGACAGCCTCTTCGAGGCCATCGAGTTGTATGTACTCCGTACAGGATGCAGAGAGGTCACTAGAGACATCCTAGTGACAGATGCTACTGAGCTAGGTAGCTCCCACTTGCACTTAGATCCCTCCCCCAAGACGGGACAAGAAACGGATACGGAAAATGCGGGTGATGCTGTCGTTGCATGCAACCTTGTTTGCTCACACGATACATTCCGCCTGAAGAGATGAGCAGTACCTACCTACCTGCCTGGGTAAGAAAACTCTTCCAATTAGGGCACTTACGTACAATTCTGATGCCATCGGTCGCTTAAGGAGGGGAACCTACGATGAACATCCAAGGTTCCCGTCCCTAAAAATGCCTCGCACCACAAAATTTTAGGTGACGGATGGTGGCTCCGATAGCTTGGGATTTGGTGGCTCTTGGCTTTTTTGCTGGCAGCAGATCTCGTTATTTGTTGGTGGTCATCATCATCATTACCACCCTCTTTTTCCCGTCTTGTCCAGCCTTTAAACGAACTGTCAGCAACGATCATGGCACCTCCCTCTCGCTTTCGGTCCTTTATCTTTTTTTCATTGCAACCAACACATCACACAACGCCTTTGCTCGACCTTGTGATGCTCTCCCCCTCCCGGAATATCGGTCCCTATTATTGACCTGCGGCTCCGCGGTTGATTCACTGGCTGACAGTGGCTGGCAAGCCACGCTCTGTTCGTTTGCCGCTACCGCGTGCCGCCCGTCGCCTCAAATCATCCTCTTCCCCGCTCCCGTCTCTTTCATCCCATCCACGGGTGTCTTGCAGTGTCCTTCAGTTCAAGAGTTGAATCAAACATACGTCATTTGGCTTCGGCTATCTCAAACGGGATGTACCAAGCTTTTTTGCCAAAACCCTGATCATCCATCGCCCTCCATCAACGCTCAAACGGTTCATCACTGTACAAAACTCACCCTCAAGAAAGTGGGACTTGGTGGTTCAGCTGTGCCTCTTTTCCGCCATTTCGCCTCCCTCCCTCTCTCTCACCGCAACTACAAAAGAAAAACCTACCTGGCAAAGAAACCACGTCCCGCCTGCAGGCTGCACCCAGGTCACGGGTCTAGCTACTGTAGACCCCCCTCGCTGTCTTTTATCCCGCGCTGCCTGTTTTTTTGACGTTTGGCGGCGCCCTCCACCGCAAATCACCTCACGCCCCTCTCGTCAAGTCATGTCGCGCCTCTCTGTCACCGGGCGTCGACGCCTCGAGACACCTGTCACGCTAGTTCTGTCTCCAATGTCCAGATCATCCCCGTAGCCGAGACAAACGCTGGCCCGACCATGCAGCAGTGTGAAGAGTGTCTTGCTGGCGATGCTGCAACCCACGTGTGCTTGCATCAGACTATTCATTTCCAACAAGGAAAAAAAGAGTTGGGATATGGCAAAGATGAACGCTACCCAACACAGCCCTTTCCCAATGGCGATTGAATTTGTCGAATTTCAATTGTGATATCCTTCGTAAATGCCGAGGCTCCCCGGGTCCGGACCCTCTCAAGTCGGAGCTGGAAGCGGCTAGCTCCGGAATTTCGGAGCTCCGGCCTCTGACCTCCGGACTCCGGCTCATGAGCGTCGGGCAATTACCAATCACATTCCAACGCCGCTCATGGCGACATCTCCCATCATCATGAGTACCAGCTTCACTGACCGGGTTTTCTCTTCTTGACCGCCTGCGCTCCGTCATGAATTATCTGGTCATTTGATTGCAGCGGTCAAGGTCGCACCTGTTTTGACCCTTGTCGCTTTTGTTGTTAATTTCGGTACCCGCCTCCTGACTCCCGCATCATGACTTCCATCCTGCAACCTCCGCCCTCCGGCGCCGTACCGGGTCCGTCTTCGGCGGCGGGTGGCGTTCATGGCCGCCGTGATGATGCCGTATCCACCGAAGAGACACCGCTTCTCATAAGCTCGGGCTCCAGTTCCAGCTCCCAGACATACCCATCCAGCCCATCCAAGGCTACCACAGCCAGACATGTCGAAGATGCAGACTCGACACAACCCAGGCCGCCTATTCGGCCGGCGAGGGCTTTTGCCATCACCTGTAGTCTGGGGCTGCTCATATTCCTGCAAGGTATAGAAGCCTCACCGCCACAGCGCTAGCTCATCTCTCCCGATGCTCATGAGACAGCCCTGCTGACACCACTCTCCAGCCTCCAACATGTCCGGCATGACCCTCATCCAGGGCACCGTAGCCGCCGAACTAGGCGCCTACGAGGCGTCCGCCATGTGGTTCAGCAGCGCCTACATGATCCCCATGTCCTCCCTCACCCCCATCGGCGGCCGCCTGGCCACCATCTTCCCGACCCGGACACTCGTCCTGCCCGTGGCCGCCCTCATGGCAGCCGGCAGTCTGCTGTGCGCTTCTGCAAACTCATTTGCAGAGTTTGTGGCGGGGAGGATTGTTGCGGGCGTGGGCGGCGCCGGCGTCATGACGCTGGCTGTGGTTCTGACGTTGGAGTTGCCGAGCGACAAGACGAGGGGGATTGTCATGGGCTTGATCAATGCTGGCTTCACTGTGGGCGTTTCGTTCGGGGCTGTTGTCTATGGCGGATTAATGCCTCTCGTTGGATGGGTGAGTGAAGAAATATCTACGAGATGCAATACTCGACCAAGTGCTGACAGGCTACAGCGACCTTTGTTCTGGGCTCAGGTCCCTTTTGCCTTTGTTGCAGGTCTAGGAGTGTATAATAGCCTCCCTCATTCTCTGGACTCACGGGAGACTCCCAAAGGTTCTGTTAAAGAGAAGCTCGCGCGAATCGACTACCTCGGGGCGATACTGCTGGTGAGTTGCAGCCATCTCAAGTCGGTCTTGGCGGTTACTGACATATGTCGACTCAAGACCACCACCATTGTCCTATTCCTCTACAGTCTCGCAGATGAGATTCAAGTTATCCCTCTCAGTCTTTCCCTCATCACTCTCATCCTCTTCCTCATAGTAGAATACTACCTCGCAGCCGACCCCGTGATACCCATCAAAGTGCTCTCCTCCCGGGGCATCCTCCTCTCATGCCTCGCCCAGACGGGCTTCATGTCCGCGCGCTGGAGCCTGCTCTTCTACGCGCCAATCTTCATGCTCGCCGTCCGCGGCGCCGGCCCCGCGGCTGCAGGGTCGATCCTGATCCCGACCAACATAGGGTTCGGCCTTGGCGGAGTCCTCGTTGGCTGGCTTCACGTACGCCGCAGCGGTGCATTCTGGCTCCCGTCGATGGCGTCCCTGGCCCTGCTCAGCCTCAGCCTGTGTGCCCTCTCGCTTGCAGGCACTGCCGAGATGCCCGTTGTCCTTCTCATCCTGGTCGTGTTTGTCAACGGCATGGCGACGGGGGGCGTGTTGAACTACACTCTGGCGCATACACTGCATCTCAGCCACGAGGACACCCGGTACATTTCTACGAGTCTGATAGCCACTTTTAGAGGGTTTGGGGGCAGCTTTGGCACGGCAATCGGCGGGGGCATCTTCTACCGCCTTTTGAGGAGTGACCTTGTATGCGGGTTCCTGCAGCTCGACGGTGGAGATGAGCTGAGCGACGACCGGCAGAGGCTGGTTTCCAACCTTTTGAGCTCGCCGGGGCTTGTCCATGGAGGTGACCTGAGCCTCGCAGAGCGAAACGTCGCGATACAAGGCTATGCCGGCGCCTCGAGGGGAGTATGGCAAGCTGCAGCAGTGCTGGGTCTCGCGGTGGTCGCGATTCAAGCGGCCACGGGACGGACTGCACCAGCACCAGCGCCGGGCCATGATGAGGAGACGCCGGTGCCGGCAAGGGTCTCAGTTTACGAAAACGAGCATGTCGGTGAAGCTTGAATACGAGTACAACGGATGAACCAACTGTCGATTTAGACTTTTTAGATATGGTTTCGAGGCTATTCTACATGGCGTGTTCGTTTGAGAGTTGACAATAAACGTGCATGAGGCTGAGCATTTGAGTTGACAGGAGGTATAGACTTCAATAATACAGGGCAATATCAATCAATCAATCACAACGGCAAACTCACTCGGGCTGTCGCTCCGACAAGACAACCTGCCGAGTGTAGGTACCAGGATATCCCTTCAACCCACCCGCGTGGTCCCCTTTCCAACCAACCAACCCCCCTCGGCCCGCCAGAACTGAACGGAACTAGATCAACCAACTCAGGTACCCATGGCCAGGCCAGGCCATGCCATCCATTGCCATGCCATGCCATGCCCCCCGGGGATGGATGCGAGTCAACAACGACGAACGGCACTTACCGTTCAATCCCTCGAAAGATGCATGTGGTGTTTTGCATAAACCGCATAGCGGCCAATCACAGCAACTCTGACCGACCCCCGTGCCTCGCTCCAACGAAATGCTTGCCCGATTCTCCCAAGCTCGTCCGCCCCGGGGGACCCCCTGCTAATCTCGCCAACGGCATTCTCGTTTTGGGACGCCCTCGCTTGTGGTTGTACGGGCCGCACCTCCGATCATCCTTGGTTCTTGGGCACCCGCTGCCAGTCAAAATCCGCACACCCCTTGCTCCCTCGGTCCCTCCCATGCTCGCTGACAGACAGACACCCTTGTCCCACGTCACGTCGCCGGGGAATACATTCCTCTCAGCCCTGCATCCTGGACGCCGTTAGATCTTTGTCCTTGCGCTAGGCTAGACAGACAGACTCACTAGCAGGGTTCCTGTCGTCGGCCTGGACGCTCGGGGTCTGTCCTCTCGGCCGGGGCCTTGCTGCCTGCCGACCGACTCTGTGCTACATACCTACGGAGCGCCGATTAGGCCCTTCTCCGGGCTATGTAGCACACAAGGCAGTTGGCAGGTCGATCATCTCTCGTCTATCCATACAGATACTACTATACCTACGCCTTGTTGATCGCCGGCCAAGAAGCGCTCCAATCTTCACCACGAGCCTCCCCAGTTAGAGTTTGCAGGTGTAACTGGCAGACAATGGAAACCAGGGTCCTCCCGCTTCTCGTCAGAAAATGGACGTCGCACTAAAACCAAGCTGACCCTGGGTTGCTGGACCATATCTTCGTATTCTGCATCTCGAATCTGCTTCCTATTGTACAGGGGCGCCATGCCATGCGCATTCATCAATGCCTTGCTTGCTTCCTCCCAAGTCCACATTACCGCTTGCGATTTTGGCTGTCCTTGATTGTTTCTTGAGAGGGTATCCCGCCCTCGTCAATTCCCATGTTGCCCCATGCCATTTGACTCCTTGTAAATGCTGCAAAGTCCAATTGCGCCCAAACTCTTCCAAGCACAGACAATACCTCCACTCACTCACTCTCATTCATTCCGAGCCGTGCGTGCGTGCGTCCCTTGAAACCTTCTATACAACACGTCATAAATTCCAAAACCTCTTCTGCCTGATCTTCTTTCGTTCCTGAAGATCCCCTTGTTTCAAAACGGCACAAGCCCAAGTGCCATGAAACAATAATCGTAATCCAAGAGATATAGTAGTGACTGCTGGGCTCGAAACGCAATCCGGCCTCAAGAGCTGACGACGGGGCCGCCGAGGAAAAAGTCGAGGTCTCCTCCGTGGCCGTTCTGGGATCGGTGCTCGTTCTCGGCCAGTTGTTCCAGAAGAGCAAGAAATGGGTCCTTCTCCTCTCCCTGCCCCGTCCCGATGCTGCCATTGTTGCTTCGAGCCCCGGGGCTCGGCGCTGCCGCCGTGGCCTGATGAAGGTTGAGTTTAGTGTGGTTATCCTCACCCTGCCATGCCGCAGGGCTACCAAACGCGTTCGTGGGTACCGTTCCAAACATGGCGTCGTAGCCTCCGTTTGCCTCGTTGATCATCCCAGGGCCGGCATTCGTAACACTCGACCCTGAACCATAGCTGTATGGGGGGCTGAAGGGTGCGCCAGCCATATGGTGCATCCCATGAGCTGAGACTGGGTGTGTTCCCGGGGACAGAGTAAATCCCGCTGCCGCCGCAGCTGCGACCGCAGCATTGTTGGCCGATGTTTCGTCCATCTGCTCATGCAGAGCGTACATTTCTTGGCTCTCGTGGTGGGGCGGCAACGAGGTCGGTGTCGTGAGGAGACCGGGCGATGAATGAGGCATCATTCCCGCCGTGTACGAGAATGACCGACGGGCGCTTCCCGGGGTAGGCAGTCCTGTGGAAGGAGGCTGGAGGCTGGAGATGACCTTGACGTCTGGTCGTCTTCGCTGTGTCGGTGCGCTTGGTGCTGTGTTCTTGCGCTTGAGGCTGGGGCGCTGAGGCCCATCCGTGCTTCGAGGCGTATCCTGGACTGTGAGGGATCCAACACCAAAGTCGATGGCAACGTCGGAAAGGCGCAGGTTTGCTGCGTCAAAACTAAAAGATTGTCCCCCTGGTCCTCCAATGCTGGAGTAGCGGTCGAAAAAGTCCTCGCTGTGGAACCCTGGTGTGTACCGCATCGAGTTGCGTGCCAGCGCCTTCACCAGCTCGCCATGAGCATGGATGATGTCTTGTAGTGTTTCCCGTTGATGCTGCACACATGCCCATGCATACCGAAGCTCGCCCAAAAACTGCATCTCTCGGGATAGAAAGTCCGCGGCCGAGCCAAACACGTTCACCTCACCCTGGCTGCCTTGCTTGCTGTAGTGAGCTCCGTGTACGTGCACCGTACCCGCCGTGCAGATGCAATATCCCACAAATGCAGGCCAGTCAACGATGCCGGCCTGCTTTCCAAGTTGAACCAGCTCCATAATGGCGTTGGCATGGAGAAAACACATGTTGGTCGCTTCGATCTGCCATGACTGGTGCTGCCCTGTCTCTGCAAGCTCCGCCAGATCGATGGGGAGAAACGGGCGATAGATCAAGCAGTGGATAAGATGGTAGATGACCTTGCTAAGAACGAGGACAGTCGAGTCGGCCTGTCCGAATAGAGCCCCGGGGTTGGAGAAGATATCCTCGGTTCCAGAGGACCAGACGTCAAGATCTTGCCGGATCTTGGACAAGGTTGAAAGGGTGTGCCAAGGGAAATGGGAGTCCCCTTTAATGCCACCTGCGGCCAAGTATCGATTTGTCTTTCCAAGAACTCGGGTAATGTCGATAAGCATGCCCATGCTTCCCTGTGGCTTTTTGTCGCTGCCTTGGAAATATTGAAGATTCGAACCTGTCTGGAAGAACTCCCCTTCCACTGGGAGTGAAGAGGAGTTGGGTGACCAAGAGGGAAGGCGTAGTAGGATGGTGTTGTCGCTAATGAGACTCGGCCGCTTCGATCCAGTAGTCTGAAACCGATCAAGCAAGTAGCAAGTCCAGAACAGTCGTCGTCGCATCTCACGTTCAACTGGTGTCATTCGGGCTTGGGCATCCGTTTCTCTGTGGATTTCAAGAGCCACGGCCATTCCAGTAGCGCTCGCTAAATCATGTTAGTAAAAAGATCAGGAGGCTCTGGCATCAGGGTGATTCTTACTCATGAGCATGTATGCCCTCTTTCCCTTCCCGGTGGCAGTGAAGGCGCTTACCAGTAGCAGCAGGGCCTGGAGAGCATCTATCGATGGCTCATCGGTGTTGATCTCCCTTCTCGCACGAGCTGCAAAATCCTCGCTCAGGTTAGCAGCTGCTTGATACCCACTTGGATCGGTCGTGTGTCTAGCACCACATTAGTCTGGGGTCATGATACCCTTGAGGGGGAGCATACCTTGCTGCGACTGCTGAAATAGCATAGGAAAGGAACTTGGGGAGCTGGTTCAACTGAAGTCGCTGCCTGATGGAGGACTCGTCGACGATATAGTAGGGCTTGCCGTGGAACCGGGCAAAATAGGTGTCAAGGAGGGCCTCGGCCTGCGCCGGGGGAGGCGAGAGATCCCTGCAGAATAGTCAGTTGCCAGTTCTCTGGTGGGAAACGGATTGATGGCAAACCTTGGCATGGGCGTATGGGGAGAAAGGGACGCCGAGTCACCGGGAGAGTTGCGGGCTTCGACAGCGACACGCTTTGCTGCCGGCTCGCCTGCTTCAGCGCCCAGCGAGGCAGAGCCACAGGCCTCTCCTTTCCCAAGACCGGGCATATTTGAGCTGGTTGGCGAAGAATCATCTTCTCCCTTTTCTCTCAACTTGGCCTCGAGTCCATCCACTCTTTTCAAAAGCGCTTCCAGTACGTCTGTCTTTGGACCACGCTTCTTTGGCACAGCATCTGCAGGTCGGGTTGACACCAGTCAGCATAATCACCAGAATGGCTATAGCAATGCTACCAGAGTGCCTGCCAAGGACATTATTGCGAAGAGGCAACCAGAGACTTACCATAGATACAGGGGCACTGGAAGACTTGACAAGCTTCGCATGATGGTCGAAGTCGGTTGCACTTGATCTAGAACAGACCGAATTAACTTCGGCCCAGATACAGCGACGGCAAAGACGCTCACCTTTCGCTTCCGGCACGACTTGCAGTTCATGGACTCTCGAGGCTCATTGCTCATGCGACGGGTAGGAAGGCGTTCAATGCCAACCTGTGGCCGAGGAATTGCCACAGGATGGACTCCGGGTATGTGAGGAACGTTCATTGGGTCGTATACGGAGGCGGTCATGTCTAGAATCGTGGGAACGGATGAGGGCCGTCGGTATACACGACGGCGCGACTGATTCTCTCTGGAATCGGGTAGAAGCGGTTGTCCAGAAGCTGAATCACCGGTAAAGATGGCGAGGTGGCGAAACAAAGGACTGGGCAGAGACGAAGATGGTGGCCCTGAGCAGTATGGAACGGTCCTGGTGGTATCGATCCCGAGATCCCTAGGAAGCGCTATCCAAGTACGAGAGGAGTTCGTGGTATTGGCGGGTTGTCGGCGGCGATGAAGACTGGCTGGGTGAGGTCGTCTTTTGGGGACAGAGACGGGATACTGCCGGCGACTCAAGTTGGAATAAGGACGGAAATGGAAGAGGAGTTGAAGTTCCAAAAGTAGGGTGAGGCTTCGTAGAAGATGGGACGGGATGGCAAAAGAAGGTCGGCCGGTTGACTAGCCTCGGAGGCCCAGAATTGTACGACTGACCCGGACCCCAGTCGGCGGTCTCATTTTGGTCGTTGCCAATGTGGAGGTGGCTAGTGACAGGACCGGGGGGCGAGCATGAATGATGATGGTGGTGTCGATGTTGGGATGGATCATGGTGGGGAAACGGAGCTCAAGATGCGAGTCCGTCCCTTGATGGTCCGCTCCAACGCTGTCCCTCTGATGCTGGTTCCTAGGTAGGCAAGGAGGCAGGCTCCTGCGAAGAGGTGCCAGGGACTGTTAGCACAATCTCTTTTGGGCGTGGTGATTGCATCTCACTGGCGTCTGGACCAGCCATGTCATTGGAGCGCACCAAGAGGACGAACTATGTGAGGAGGAGATGGTCGCCCCCAACCCAGAAGGCACCCCCAACAGGGTAAACATGCCAGCCCCCCCAAAGCACCAAACCGGGGAAGTGCAAGGCCTGAAGCCGTCCGTTCTTGGTGTGCTATTAAGCGTAGCATTTCCCGACACATCTGTCGATCCTGTCTGCTTTCTTGGTTCACCTCTGCCGATTCAATGTTTGACATGGACCCTTTGTTCGGTCGAGCAACGAGCGAGCTGGGAGTCGCACTCGGCCTCACTCCCGATCCCTCCCAGCTCTGTTTTGCTCGCAGTCTCTTGCTCTCCCTGGGTAATTCACCCTGAGCAGCGGACTCCCTGTGCCAGATTAGACCACACATCGCCCCAGGTTGACAAGGAATATACGCAACGCATTGTGCAAGGAACATGGGCCACCACGCGGGTCCCAAGTTCCAAGACCAGAAAGTCGGGCTCTTAGCGAAAGTGGCAGGGGCAAGGTTGACAGCATCTAGAGCGACGGGTCTGACGACGGCCATGATGGACGTTGGCTTGCCCAGTGCCGTAACCGCCGCAGCGGTAAGGTACCGCTCGAAATGGATGGAGGGATGGAGGTCGTCAGTCCTTACGTCCGTCCGCGTTGTTAGCTCGTGCCCCGTAGTTCAGCGAACGAGGCAAACGGTAGGGCGGGACAGGGGGATCGAGCATGTTCGCTGCTGTTGGCTTGGACGACAAGTTGAGGCCAGACAGGGCCAAGGTCAAGGTCAAGGTCAATGCCGCGCCCGGGTACGCGGTTTTGGCACGAGGCGCGAACGGGATAGGACAGGATAGGTAGCCAGGGTGAGGTTCAGAAGAAAGCTTCGGGAGTCTTCCATTGTGAGCTAGGCCTGGAGGTGAGAACCTGGAAAAGTGGCCCTCGGACGTCAAAGCTCTCCCGTCAGATACGCACCTTCCCTGGGCCTTCAATCCTCCTGCCATGGAGCTTACCTACGGCAGGTACCCAGCACCTAGGCGGGCCACTCACGAGGTGGGGGCCGGAACCTACTGTACCTTAGCGGGCACTTCGCTTAAGCATAGCGGGAACAGCGTTGTTTGGGGCGCGACTAGGGGCCGTCTATGGCCGGGGCGTCATGAGCGAAACGGACGACACGCCGGGCAGTCGCGATAGGGTGGGTGGTGGCTGCTTTTTTGGCCAGCCTGAAACTCTAGAGGCAGGATCTAAAATACTTTTGTCACGAAACTCTCGATCCATATCATCACCGCCTCATCTGCCATCTCTGCCTCGTGCATCACACTACTGGCATTCCGCACCTAGTCGAGGACGAACCAAATGTCGCTGCAAGCGACTTGCGCTTAATTCTACAACACGATCGATGCCAGACCGAGTTTGGCAACGTCAACCGTGAGCTAAGATTAGCACACGACGCCATTTTTGGTTTGCCAACGGCCCCCGAGATCCTGGCTTGGCTGGCTTGCTCCCATCTGAACTTTTGCAGCCTGACGCTTCGATCAATCCATCCCATGGGCCATCCTGGTCTCCCTTACCGATACTATGCGCCACAAGGTGCAGACAGTGCTTTCGCTCCCGTACGGGCTGCTACCTCGACGCTCTGGGCCCCTGTTTGGCCTGCCGCATTCTAGACTCCTTCCACCGGCATGCCGCTAACGGATCGATTGTGTACACAGGGTTCACGTCAATCTCGTGGTCTTTGGCCCCTCCCAGCTCCCGTCGATGGGGATGAGATCTCCCTGACTCCCTGGTCGTGGGTAATCTATGACCCAGGCAAGGACCAAGACCTGTCACTGAAATGCCTCTTTTCTCCCCCTTGAACTCGTTATTGAGCCTACGATTACAAAGCGGCACTCGCCATCGGGTCTGCCAGAGACAAGGGCCTAACGCCTATCTCGCAAAGGAGAGTCTACAGGCGGCTCTGTCATGACCCTTGCCTCTGCGTGAGAGTCAGTCTGTCTATGGCCAGCGGGGTCATAATGCCAATTAACACAGCTAAGCGCCACTGGCCCGTCTTGTCAAAACCACATGGGGCCAAGCGGCTGCAGCCGTCTCATATCAAAGTTGTCACTCCCCTGGCGCCCAGCCGTCATTCACATTACCAAGAGAGAGGCTCCCGGATGTTGCTGACAGGGGAAATAGATGACGAATGACGTGACAACTCCGCGCATGTCCCACCCTGGCCCAGATATCCTCAGGTGAGGTTCAGCGGAGTGCAGAGAGAGGGGGGCCATCCACGGCGACCCTTCAACAAAACAGCCACTTTTGATAGGGTCAACCCCTTTTTGGAGATATCTCGTGGCAGACTCGACTGTTTCCCGGGGTGTTGGAGGTGGCGGGCTCCCAATCTTGAACTCTGCCAACCTTGACAGATACCATTACCGCCGTGCACAGCGCCGCTATTCAGGGTCCGAGGGAGGATTCACGCAAACAGCCATGCTCACGAGTGAGACAAACGGATGTTGTACCTGCATATGTGGGGATGTATCCAGCATCTCTTGCAGTCATAAGGCTTGCATTGGGGCGAACCAGTGGCGAGTCCCCGTGCTGGATTTCCTGTTAATCAGCAGCAACCCCTGAAGTGACTCGCCCTTCTTGACGGCCAGACCAGTTCTCCGCTTGTTGGTTGGCGCTCTCTTGCAGCAGACGGATGGTGCTTGGATTCTTGATGAGGCTAACAGCATGGCTCGTGTCGCCGGGTGGTGTGTGCTCATCTGCACCGCCGTGGACGGCTTGCTCCCCCGATTTGGATCTTGAGGCCGCGCCGGACATCCACGCTGTTCCGAATGCCCCTGCCTGCCCTGCCGCCTAGGTCCAAGTTGCTCTACTACCCACGGCACTAAAACTCGCCTCGGCGTACGATCGAGGTGTTCGGAGGGAGGCTAATCAATCTTATACACGATGGGGACAAGCCAGCGCATCATGTGTGCTATCCATCAATGCCGAGGCGAGGCATTTCGCATTGGAATCGGGTGTACAAAGGCTGTCTCATGCATTACAAACTCCGGGGCCCTTGGTCGACACAAACAGAGACAGCTATCAGCCCAATGAAGTCCTTGCTTGGCGTCATGGTTTCTAGAAGCGGATCAGTTACTATGTGCGAGCCTTGGAATGCCGGGCACCCTGCCCTTTTCGACTCCCTGTCCGGGTGCCGTCCTCCACTTTACCCCAGGTGCCCAATCCGTACCCGGCTTGGATGGGCTTGGCCGTCGAACCATTCTCACGCTGTGACCTGGTGAGCCTGAAGCCTCGAGAAGCTGTCGTTTTGCTGAGCCGATGCTCGCAAGCACCATGACCGGCTCACCTAAAGCTGAAACCAGCCGCGTCGTCGAATATGGCTCAAGATCAGAGATCATTGATACGACGCCCGCCATCACTTGGTTATGACGAGAAGCTTACTCTACGCACGCAAGGTGGATTTGACTTGTTCACCCTAGGTTATGGGTCTCGGAGTTTGGGCAGGCTGAAGTCTCAACTAGGGGAACGAGCTCCGATGGCGGCCAAGATGTCTGCGCCCTCAACTCTGCGCTTCCTTGAGTGTTGCAAAGGGCGGATTGAGAAGCGAGTCCGGACAAGCGCCCAAGTGCCTGCCAGAAGCACCCACTTGGCCTCCCTCTGTGCAATGCAACTCCCATCACCACGAAGCGCCAATGCGACCCGATAGGCGCCGCTGATCGACAATGCCTAAAGCCTTCATCTCGCACTCTGCGGCTCGCTCACTCGGCGATCGCCTGGGGCTCCTCCTCCTCCCATGAGTTTGCCGGCTCAGGTTCGGAAACTGTGCTCGGTTTCAGGCTTTCTCTAGCCAGAGGTTGAGCTCAAGCTGCACACGCGGATCGCAAGAAGCTTGAGAGGTCTACTATTTATCACGGCCATGATAACAAACATGGTTGGTCTTGTTAACATGGGTTCCTATCATGGGTCCCAGGCAGAAAACTGCCTTCTCGGACTCTATCTACTCCAATGCCAATAAGTCACTTAGCAGTAGGCACACCAAAGGTGCCTGGGAGAGAGAGCAGGCCGACCCCAAAGCTTTTCGGTTCGCACATAGTGGCCTCATTCTCCACCCCTAGGTGGAGGTTCTCCGAACCTTCGCCAGTTCAAGACCCAGGTGCCGCTGTCAGGATCATTCAGAACGGCACGGCAGTTGGGACAGAATCGCCATCTCCGGTAATTATTCTTCTCACTCGAAGCAAACAAGCCCCGGTCCGCAAGACATCTCTTTTCGACGGCGGAAAGCATAGAAGTGCGTTGGGTCCAGATATTCGAACCCAACCCGCCGGTTTCTTGATCGGGTCTTTGCCTCTTTTACCTCTAGCTTCCTCCAGTAGCTAGAGGCTCATACAGAATGAACCCCCGGCGGCTCGTCTCTCACTCGTCCACATGGTTTCTCCCTGCCTGATTCGGGGTCCTCCAGCCGAAGATCCAACATGATCGTCCAGGCATGCTCGCCAACCGCGATCGAAGGGTTTCAGGCCGATCATGGACTCGCATGGCCTGTAGGGCTTAGGTATCCTTGTGCCCCGGTAGCTTAAGACCTGAACTGGTGGTTCCTCGTAGTATGAGGACATGGAGATGTGGGTTCATCCATGGCCCTTGGAGCCAACTGGCCCAAGGGCAAAGGATGGTCAGCCAGCGGAGAAGAAGCCCCTGGGTTACCCATAACTCGACACTCACCCGCTCACATCGGCCTCTCCCAGTCCCTTGCTTACCGCTCCAACTTGATACCCGCTAGCAGATCGAGTGCAGTTGCGTGCCTCGGGTTCCCCATTACTCTGGCGCTTGCGTTGCCTCTACGTAGTAGGTGTACGTACGGTCTCGTTTCTATCACATACCCACCCGCCTGCCCCTTGGGGTCTCCTTCATTTGGCATTCGGTCCTTGATGAGGTCGCAGATGCTGGCAGCTCAGAGTTTGCTTGAAAAAACGGGTCTGGATAGCTTCGACCTGATACACCGTGAGTATCAACTCGTCGAACATGATCGCCGCTCGCCGTTTCTTGAGCAGCTAAACACGCCATCAACCATCGTTTGGTAGCGTTTGTTTTCCCCTTAGACGTTTCGCCGAGCCTCCGTTATGGAGATGATGCGTCTCTACGAGTCTCCCATGTGTGAGCCTGCAGCCCGGCCCTCCCGCGGTGCAGATTAGCACGCTTCTGGCCTCAAGGGGGACTGAGTTGTGGCTAAACAGCAGGGCTACACAGTGGGCAGTGGAGATAACCTATTGCCGCGACCGTCTGCGGCAAACAAACCAGTCCTACCCACGCAGTAGGTGTTACGGCTTGGCTGGTGATGCCCCTGTCGAGGCAAGTGCAAAGGTCCTCTCATCATCCCAACTTGCTAACCCTTGGAGAACATGGTGTTGTCTTTTTCGTCCCATCTTCTCATCTCCTCTGCATACCGCCACCAGGACTTTACCCGCACCCCCTATTCCCTGCCTCGGGGTCGAATCATCGTCGACCCGGCCCTCCAGAGGTTGCCACGTCCAGATGGTCCATCCAGAGAGACCTGGAGATCCCCTCCATGGGCGGGTCAATCCATCCCCCCTCACCTGCATGCTTCCTTGCTTGCTTTCTGCCGGGAGGAGCGTGGTATGCGACTCTTCCTGAGCGCCACCTGCGAGCTGTCGGCACTCTCGTGGGCCATGTCTTCTTGGCTCTCGCTTGACGCCCTGAGTTGAGCAATCTCCGCAGCAGTGTCTTGAGCAGGTGTGGCTGCCATGCGGATCCAGTCTTGCAGCCTATGACGAGAAACTGCGTGTAGAGACGCACAGTTTTGGTGCCCCATTCGACGTCCTTCATCAGGGAGCAGTGACACCGAGTGCCTCACCTCTAGACATGTCGCCCCTTTTCATCATCATCTCACGATGTCTTGTCTCGAAATGTGTTATGCTCAATGCCATCTATTCTTCTAGGCTCATCATCGGCCAACATGGAAACCCCATGTCTCTCGTGCCTTGGGCAAATCTGACCAGACTACTGTACCTACCTGGATACCTTGCTCGACAGTTATGCATCTCACATCCACATCATTCACCCCACACGATGCCTGTGAGGAGGCGAGTGGCCAAGAAGCCACGGCCAGGGTGAGCAGAGGCACACCCCCAAGCGCCCTGAACCTCACACAGCCTCTAAACCCTTCTCACCCAGCCAGAGCACAAAAGAGGTATTGGCTGGCTGCCTGCAAGGGTGGATGATGCCTACCTCTACGTAGTACAGATGCTGTTGTCTTGCTTTTTCTTTTGTGAGTAAGTGATGTCATGTAAAACACCAAGAGGCACGCATATCTAGCCAAGGCAAAAGCATACACCGCATCGAACGGACATGGCGGTATAGGATGAGATAGAAGTGGGCGGTGAGGCTCTAGGTGTCTTTGAATTCTATCATACGCTGCGTCTGCAGATGCTTGCTAGCAGTGAGTGGCTATATCCAACTGACATATACATCCCGTCTCCAACCCACCGGATCTCGTATACACCCATGATCTTCATATCACATCGCCAGCCCTGCGTGGACCGGTCTATACATAGTTACATACATGGAATCCAGAGCAGCAACATGGAGCAATAGATCCGCGCGGTCCTGAGTCCCCCATGCTCTTGTCCGTGGAGGTGCAAGCCTGGGTAGCAGAGAGCCATCCCGCGCGCTGCCCTTGTCAGGTCATAGTAAACCCACTCGAGTGGCCCAGGGCACGTGGATCCTTCCTCTGCCGGATCTGTACCCAGCAGGGCCTCTTTTGTTGCCTTCACACAGCGTTCGCTGACCGGTGGTTCATTTCGGGCCTTGGACCAGACCCGCCATGGGCCCAAACTATCCAAAAGGCTCGAGTCTTTGTCCAGGGGCAGACTGCACAAAGGGGATGCCGAGCGGCCTCGATTGACGTGGGCGCTTGGCACGAGGCACAGTTGGTGCGGTTGTACAGGGAGTGCTGCTTCCCTGCTCTCCCTTCACCGGCCTGGCCGGTAGTCCTGGCGGATATCTAGGTTTTGCCCCTAAACCCGGCCATCTTCGGACCTTCAGCCTATTCAGTCGTCGGTCCTTTTTCCCAACAAAGGACCGACGTCGGATCAGGAAAGTGAGTCTTTCGAGTCGAACTGATTGATGGCTGGTTGCTCTCCTTGTTGGACTATCATGTGCGATAGGATGTTGTTGCTGTCGTAGTTGGCGGTCCTGTCCTAGGTAGGTAGGTAGGTGGTCGACTGCTCCAAGCTCAGTATCGGTGGCTTCCGCTTGCCAGCCTCACGAAGCTGTACGGCACATTCTGCCCAACAAGTAGACGTAGGCTTTCTACCGTTGTGAAAGCGGCAACGTCATCTGCCCCATAGGCGGCGAATCCGTTCTTTTCGGCGATCAGACTTGGATCCGAACTCCTCCGTGCCGCTCCGTCAGCGAGGTCGAGAAAGACCTTCTTCGTGTTCGTCATGCTTCTCGACCCAGCCACTCCGAACGCACGCAGCAGCATGCCGACCAGATGACTCTTCTCCCAACCCAGTGCAGACACGATAACAAAAGGAGCGCTGTCAGCGTCAACTGACCGGGCACGCTGTAGGCTCTCGAGGCTGATGAACGGTTCGATCGGAGGCGCATTTCGAGCAAGAGAAGTAGGCGTACGGAAGCCTATGGTATAGATCTTGGATATCCTGAGAGCCCTCATGGCAAAGAATACCGGGGCAGCGTCATCGGATGACGAGGCCATGACCACCGCTGAGCGCCCAAAGTAGGCAGAAGGAGCCAAGTCGCGCGTAAGTGTGCTCAGTATCCCTCTCCATCCCGCGTTATCAAAGACAAGAGAGGCGGTCGGCGCCAGCCCTGACTGGCTGCTAGAGTCGAGTGAGTCTGTCTGCCGTTGACGAGGACTTGAAGGAATCGATCCTGGTGACGACGACCTTGACGAGGAGCCAGATTGAACCACAATAGTATCGACCACACCAATGGCACGAGCAGCCTCGGTCAGAATTGGACCGTTACCTCCATTCAGTGATGCGAAAAAGGGGCTGTTCTTTATTAATGTGTGGTGTGGCAGCCCTGGGTTGAGGTATGCGCCCCCAAAGTGCTTTTGGTTGCACCAAGCTTCCATGCTTCCAGGATTATTGGCGTGCCTTTCAACAACTGCGAAGTGGTGAGGAAGTCCGAGCTCGTTGATGCATTTTTCGTAGAATGGTGCCTGAGGGGTGGCGCCCCGAGAAGTTGTGCTGTTGATCCCGTAGATGTGTTTTCTCGGTAGCTGACCCAACAGAGACAGAGCGGCATTGATCTCAGCCGCACTCAACTGACCGGGGGCAGCTATTATGGGGAGAAGCGGATGGGTGATGGGCGTAAAGACGGGGTTCAGAGTTCTCGAAAACTGTCCGGTCTCGCCCATATTGACGGCAGAAAAGGGAGGAGCGTCGGGGTACTCGGCACGCATCTTGGAACGGAAATACTCCAGCTCGAAGTTCTCGTTATGCTCGTTAATAATAGCAATCATCTTGATAATATCGGCGTACTGCCTTGACCTCTCAAACACTTCCTGGGCGTACTTGGATGGCCATCGAAATGTCCCCGAGAAGTCATGGAACGCCGACATGATACGCGAGTTGCCCCGACGCTCATACAACTTCCTTCGAATCTCCTCAGGCAGCCACAGCTCTACGTCGATGTATTCCACACCCCATTGGATCGCGCGATAGAGGTAGTCGTAGTAGATTTCGGGCTTGTCCATTGGAAATCTCCCGTTCTCTCTGGTGCATCGAGTGGTGAAGATGATGGGTAGCTCTGTTCGCTGGCGAAGAAGCATAACCTGCTGGCCAACATAGCTGAGACTGGGCACTTCTGAGAAGTTGCCATCTCCGGTTGGCTCTCTGAGTAAATCAACTCGGATCTCGACGGCATCCGCGCCTACTGTCAGAATGTCGATATTTGGCAGAGCAGCGTGAACGTCTGGGAAGGTGGTTGAGATGAAGTAGGTCCTTGGTTTCGCCATAAGGGCTTCATGGTGGTTGATCTGGCCCAGAGTAAAGGAAATGAACCTCGCAAGATCGCGGCGGAAGAAGGGTGATTGGGTGTAGAGGAATTCGTAGTCGCAGTTGGTGGAAAGATGGAGATCTGGCGGCATTCCTAGGTTCACACAGTGAGCGTTGATGGCAACCACGAGCTCCTGGTTGCGCGCAGCGACGTCTCCCTTCGCCTCGCCTGCCGCAACTCCAACAACGAACCCACGATCCTCGACTGATACGTGCCCAAACCCATTTCTTATTCTGCAAGGCGTTCCCAAAACTTCTGCGAAAACCGAGACGATGTGATCCTGTCCAGGCCCAAACACGATAACGACGATCCTTCTATCCCCTCTTGCTGGCGTACTCCCAAAGGTGCTCTCGCTGATCATGACAGGGCTTTGACTCGGTCGGTCGATGTCCATGGTGACGGGTTCTGAGCCATTCAATGTGACGGATGGTGTCGGCCCAAGGGGCGGTTCGGGCATTAATGGTTGAACGGCAGCCATTTTATCGTTTCCTCTCCAGTGCGGCACACTACTTCCACCTCTTGAGCTGTATATCGCCGTAGCTTATCCAAATGGGCTCTGGAGATTCCCAATATCCTTCACCAAGCCCAGTCGCATTACCACCACTCGTAGGCGCTTCCGATGCGCAGCAGAAGATCTCGGGAACTCGGCAAGTCCAGTACAGCTCGGTCGTATACGGTAAAGTGCAATGTTGCTCTCTCGATATCCGGCGCAGACAATCGACTTCGGCTCGAGGGGCGCAGCGGTTTCGGGTCGGTAGAGTTTGAGAGGCTTCGAATGATTAGATCGCAGGAGCAGAGCAGCTCTGATAGCGAGGATGTTCCTGAGGCGCGGGCCAGGGTTAGAATACAAGATCGAATTAAGTCGGCGAGGTTTCGTGCAGTGGATGCAGTATGCGTTCGCAGGTCGGCGGCGGGCCCCAGTGGGGACTGTCGGAATATGGGGTAAAGTGAGGTTTTGGGGAAGTAGACGAACAACCAGTTTAAGAGAGGGCGAAGGAGATTGAGTGGTCTTGCAGAACCGGAGGAAAGGGGTTATAGTATGGATGAGCGAGAGGGCGACTGATTAGGTCTGTACCTTTTTGGGCGACGAATTCGCAAGACGGCGCAGCAAGCAAGAGAGTCGAGCTGAAGTGGGCGAGTCGTGGGTACTGTACGGTAGAGCAGGCGAGGCAATGCAAAAGACGAGATGTCCTGCGGCGAGACTTGGGTCGCTAAAGTGCCAAGCGAGGAATATTTGACCGATGGGATGTTTGAGCCGGCTCAGATAGGGCACGGCCGGGGCGAAACAAGGGACAGGACCCCTGACAGACTCTGATGGAGCTGATGGAGCTGACGAGCTGGGGACCCGGGGCGGCCTCGACAGGATCAACGAGAGTGGTTGTGACCGGGATGTGGGCGAAACTCGAGCCTTGCTGTTGGTGGAAGGGAGACGTCCAAGGCGGGCGGCGGGGGCGAAGTAATTGTTCCACCACAGGGCGATTTACGCTGAAGCGAACAATGCAGACCCCAACGACATCAACCGCAGACTTGGGACTTGGGCCTTGAGGATATGAGACATATATCACGATCTCCAGTTTGGAATGGAGGCCGAGATGGGTACGCCGTGGAGAGTGTTGTATTATGGAGCGTGTTAAGATGAAGAAAGTCAGAATTGCTTAAGTAAACTCAAATAGAGGTCGTCACTGTTGATCACTGATCTGTGCTTCCTTCCTTGGGATGGAAGGTCAGGTCAGTCCCTGTTGCCCTGCGTGTGCGTGCGCAAGCGTCAATGGACGGCAAGGGCAAGGCAAACAAGTACCGAAACTGATCAACCATACATTGCAATGGGAAAGAGTGGCCGGCTGGTGGGCTCCTCCCTACCTACCTGGATACTTACTAGCAGTATCAAGAGAAGGAACCATCGGGACTATCTCTGTGGGGGTTCTGGTCAGGAATTGGGGGTTGCTCAATCCATCTATTGCCGATAAGCCATCCGAAAGATTGACTGCCATCTTCACTGGACTCGTGAAGCATGGAATGCATCGAGAACCGGCCTTTTCGCCTCTCAAGAGGTCATATACCAGCCTGTTACCACCTGCGCCCACAGCGTTGTACTCGTTACAAACCCCAGCGCGGTCGACCCATGACCTAAAAAGACGACACTAACGATTCTTCTGCAGTGGACGGACTTTCTTGGGGTCCAAGTCAAGGGACAGCATGAGAGAGGCTCCTTCTTGTCTGATGGTACCTACAAGACAAGATGAACAACCCTCGGCCATTTCATTCACTCCACACAGAGTGGAGGGAAAACGCCACGGAAAGCAGGTTTGACGAGGGTGGGGGGGGTTGTGAGGGCGATGGAGTTGAGATTCTCCATGGGCCATGATAGCTGGACTTTGGGGGTTGCCGATTATCCACCAATCGTGAGTTAAAGTCCCCGCAGATTCTTTTAATGCTTTAAATTCGGTTCGCGGTTGTTTCGAGTACCCCTCGTCCCTTGGACAATTGGGGGACCCTGGCACTTGTTTCAAGGCCATGCGACATGACAGCGACAGGACGACATCGCCATCAGCCAGGACGAAAAGGAAGCCCGGGCAGGTTGCATTCGAGATGCAGCTGGTATCCCAGGGGTCAACTCTCCCGAGCCTTGCTTGTTGCTCTTAACGAGATTTAGGTAGCCAGGTGTCTGTCTATTCAAGGAGCCCGACTTACAAAGCTGCCAAATGACACAACAAAAGCCCACTCGACACAAACTGGCGTGACTGTCGATGGACCCATCTCGTGCCTCGACCAACTCACAACTCGCCCATTGGACTCATGTTGGAAGGGTCCTCGTCGGCTTGCTCAGCTTCGGCAGCAGACGGACGGACCAAAATTGCAGTGGATTCCGGTGCTACTCTCCGTTGTTTGTTGGTGGATAACTAGGTCACATATTGACTTTCATGACCAGGGAGGATCCATCAGGGCCGCCTTGATTCTTCGAAGGAGCATCGTGGGATCAACGATGACGAGAAAGACGGACGTTACGTATGTGTGCACGCACGCAATCTCCGCAACCCGTCACGTCCCCAAAGTTTGTTTGATCTCCCGCTTCCCGTCAACTCTGCCTTGCCATTCATTCATCCATTGCGACCTGCGACTATCAAGATAGCCATGTTTCACTCACCGGGGAGGCAAGGCCCAGACTATCACAGATGGACAGGGACATTTACTGTTTTGGGCCAGACATGGTGCCCTCATATCATGCCACAATAATACTTTGCTGTCAATTACCTCATCTAGTAGTAACATATAGACCCTCATTATAGTCATTCTCTTACCGAAATATTGAACCAAGCTCTAGCCTCGAAGTGGCTGGTGCATACCTATAGTTCCGCGGTGTTTTCATATAAACACATGTCACACTCTATCTCTGAAGCATGCATCCATCGGGTCCTCTACGTTCCGGGCATAAGTTACAGATTAATTACGAGGCACGAGCGAATAGAATGTGTTTCGTCTCTCGGCAAGGTCTCCGACCCCGGACTTGATCCCAGCCTGCACCGGGATTCCGGCGGCGGCCCCTGGCCTCACGGCCCGCGGGTCATTAATCCCACGAATGACCTCGCGTTGTATCTAGAGGCCCTGGCTTTAGAAACGATCCAGTGGATCGAGAACTGAGGGAGCCCGGGTTTCGCATAAGCTTTCGTTGCCGAGTTGGGCTCCCGTCGCTTCTTCTTGACCTCTTGACACAATCTCGCTATCAACCCGAGGGACGCCATTCCGTCCAATAGAGGACAACCAACACCGCGGTCACAGTCGAGACTGATCCTATTCAGGGCGTCGAGGTACCGGCAGGTTGGTCAGCGACATGGTTCCACCGAAGCAACAGTTTTGACTCTCGGGGTTTTTCCACCTTTAGGAATTTTTGGGCATATCACTTCGTATCATCATCATGAATGTTGATCACGATGGTTGAAAGGAACCGGTTTTGCTACCAAATTCAACGCGGACAGCATGGTAATTATCAATCAACCCCGACAAGCGGTCCCGCAGCTGCTGTCCAACTTGTCCAACTTGTCCAACTTGTCCGACTTGAGACATAGTCGCTCATTTCTGAGACCAGATGCCAATCATGTTTTCTTCCGTGTCGATGAGCCGGGCGAAATACCCCATCTCTCCGCCGATGGCCGTCTTGGGGCTTGGGGCACGTCAGTCACTGCACCTTACGGACTTGAAGACTCCGGCGCCGGGAATGGACTTACAGGGCCGTCTTGCCGCCGGCTGAGGCGACCTTCTTCAGCGTCTCTTCACAGTCCTCAACACAGAAGGTCGGCATCAGAGGCAGCGCAGCCGGTCGGCCAGCGATGTTGTTGACGACGTGGTAGGGTTCGTCAAGCTCGAGAAAGGCGCCGTGCAGAGTCTTGCCTTTGTTGAAGAAGTGCATGCTCTTGACGCAGTCGCCAGCGCCCTTGCTGGGCTCGTCCGTGACCTCCCAGGCGAAGATTTCAGTGTAGAATTTCTTGGCGCGGGCAAAGTCTCGGACGGGCACTTCGAGCCAGCAGATCTGGCCGAGGGCTTCCTAGGATGATCTTAGTATGGGACTCTTGATGCTAGGGCTGGAGGAGATACTTGGACACGGTTCTCGTCCATGGCGAATAGGACTGCGATCTTTTGATATAGAGATGAGCTTGTTTGTTCTTGTCAATTGATTGTGGTGCAGTGGTTTGGATAAGCAGATGTCTTCTTCTCTCATCTCAGGCAATGTCCTACCCCGCCGATTTATAGTCAACGCTTCTCGCCGTTAACGCCTCCATTCTTTGTTCGAGCAATAACTCTGATTACAGCCCGTTGCTCAACGGATTGACTAGACCCCGGTCTGAGGCGTTGCTGCCTGGATATGGCTTGCAATTGAACCAATGGTTTTGTGTGTGACTGAGCCAGGGGCACATGACTTCGCGTACCGGTCGCGCACGAAGCCTGAGATGGAACGCGCCACGTCGTGATGATTAGTGAACTACCGACGCCGCGGCGGGAGGCTACGGGTCTGGGCTTCAGCGATCGACGCCATGGTGCCGTAAGTCGGATGAATATATTGTAGCGCGCACAAGCCTCAGAGTTAACCAATTTCCAAGGCCTTGTTTTGTTGAGCTGCTATATCCTTGCTGTGAGTACTATCACGGCAAGTGGGTGATGAGAGGTGCAGAAGCGTGCGTAGATGCATTCACCGACGGGTAATGGACGATGGTGATGGAACCGCATACATGTGTCCCTAGCCCCCCCCTCTTCATTCTCGTTTGACATGTCTCGGCTCGATTCGCCGAGAAACATGACCTGGAACTCAGCTTATAAGGTGAAATAAGACGTTAGGATCTATAGGGATAGAGGATAGGCACTCCTTATATTAATAAATTTCCTTAATTAAATTAGCTAGGAGAGAAATCCTAGTCTATAATATTAGCTAGCTAAGGGTTATATACCGTAATACGTAACTATACTATATAGAGA
>JABFEX010000456.1:0-39147 GCA_013623515.1 Fusarium illudens | reverse complement strand
ACAACATCTTTGAACACAGTGACGAGAGCAGACATAGCCCACCGGTCTCGGCATCACCGTCGGTCTGCATGAGGTGTTTCCTGAGCCGCCCACGATGTCCCCAGAAGAGCGGGAGAAACAGGCATGGACAAATCCCACCAATCCAGGCACCGCGGAGGTACTATACGGGAAACTTTAAGGCAGCTATCGAAACCTTCTCGGGTCTCGGTAACCCCATTGAAACAGACAAGGCGCGCCCTCTGCCCTGAGTCGAGATGGTTCGACGGGCCGGCGCGGGTTCATCGTCTGGTTTTCATGCAGGGAGAGCTTGCGTACGACGCTCTAGACGAAACTTTAAACAACTCCTTCCGTCCTCGGATTAAACGCTCTCACGGGGGTGGTCCTTTTGGTTTCATTTTCCAGGGGTTGGGGTCCATGTGCCGAAGGGTCATCCCTGGTTTCGGCTCTCGAGGGAGCAACCCCTGCTAGCATCTGCGGCCGCTGCTAGGGCCAATGGGGGAGATTGGAAGGATTCCCTTGGTGCATCAGCCCTAGCCGTGTCGTCTCATCTCTCAGGTCCTTTCATTGTTTCAATGGGTTTTGCTATATAAGCCGTGTTCCGCCGAGGGGAGTTTGAACAATCTCATCACACCTCAAGCCTCTCAAAACTCAGTACAAACTCGTTCACCGCATTCCATCGACAACATGAAGTTCCTCTCTCTCCTCCTCGCCGCCCCGGCTCTCGTCTTTGCCAGAGACCTGAGCAGCGAAGTCGTCAAGGGTACTTCTACCCACTACGGCGGTAACCTGAACGGAGGCACCTGCTCTTTCGTGTCCTACTCGCTTCCCCGGGGCATCTTCGGAACTGCCTTTTCCGGGTCCAACTGGAACTCTGCTGGCAACTGTGGTGCTTGTATCGAGGTTACTGGTCCCAATGGCAAGAAGATCAAGACCATGGTAAGATTCCTAACGGGCCCATATCTCATTGCATGGGGCTTGAACAGTGGTGGACTCATCTAGTCTTGAGCTACGAAGCCTCGACATAACTGTTTACTACTTGATCCTTTCGTATTCGGTATCTAACACTCTATAGATTGTTGACCAGTGCCCTGAGTGCGCCAAGGGCCACCTCGATCTCTTCCAGAACACCTTTGATGCTGTTGGCGGATCCAACGGTCTTGTTGCCACCTCGTACAAGTGGGTGTCTTGCGACATCACCTCTCCCATTATTCTCCGCAACAAGGAGGGTAAGTTTGGCCCAGATGCTCAACCCAGAGTATCAAATTCAATCCAGGTTCAACAGCTGACTCTCTCCCAGGCACCAGCCAGTGGTGGTTCAGCATGCAGGTAAGAACCAATCCTGATCGTTGAAACCAACAAAATAGCTAACGCATCAAAGGTCCGCAACAGCAACGTCCCCGTCAAGAGCCTCGAGGTCAGCACCGACGGCGGCAGGTCGTGGAAGGGAACCACCCGCAAGGAGTACAACTTTTTCGAGAACCCCAGCGGCTTCGGAACTCAGACCGTCGACGTCAGAGTTACTGGCTCTACCGGCGCCACCATCATTGTCAAGAACGTCAGCGTTACTCCTCAGAAGGAGACCAAGGCCGGCTCCAACTTCCCCTAAGCGGCTTTCGGGGGAACTTGGGCTTCTGACGTGATAAATTGGTTCTGGAGGTATCATGTGTCGGATGAACTTGTATTCTATGGGTTATGTTGTATGTATTGAAATGATAAGCACTGGTAGTACATACACTTATACTACATGACTCTCTGATTTTATTGTCACACTTGTTGCGAGTATTGGTACTTGACCAACGAGGCACAACATATATTCGTCAAATCGAAAGAACGCCCATGTTTGAAGCGAGCCCTGTAAGGCTGAAACCGGTTTCTTGGTGGTGTATGATCTACACTCGCTTATCCTTACCATGTTGGAGTAGGCGATGCCTTGTTACGTAGCATTACCCTCAGGATGATCACCATCCGATAAGCGAATTAACCCACGGTTATTATCTAAGCCCAAGTGTCAGCATCTCGCCTATTATTAGCGCTTATATGTAACATGATATATAACTTGACAGTTATCCATCTCATCCCAAGTCAAACATATCTTGACCATCCAACTTATCCCATCTCACGTGTATAATCAAGACAATCACCAATATGGCCTCTCCCGATACCTCAGTAGCCAAGGCGGCCAAGCCTACCGATCAAAACACCACTCTCCTTGACACGTTTGACCCTCGCAACATACGTGAGCTCTACAACCTCAAGCCTCACCCTACTACAGGCCGCCTCATCGACTCTCACCCCGGAAAGCGCACAAAGCCCATGCGCGTTCTATGCCTCGGCCAATCGCGCACAGGCACAATGGCCATCTTCACTGCCCTCCAGCGTCTCGGCTACACGCCGTACCACATGAGCGTTGCCATTGGCAGCCCCAAGACCAGCCTGGGCTTATGGTGCGAGGCCCTCGATGCCAAGTTCAACGGCAAGGGCAAGCCGTGGGGTCGAGAGGAGTTTGACAAGATCTTGGGCGACTACGATGCTGTGGCTGACGTGCCCGCCATCTGTTTCGTCGAAGAGCTCGTCGCCGCGTATCCGGAAGCCAAAGTCGTCGTCACTCAGCGAGATGTGGATAGTTGGCTACGAAGCATGGATTCTACGGCTGGACGCATCCTCCGATGGCCACTCTGGGAGACGCTGGGAAGATGGGATTCTGCACTGGCTGGCCCCTTTTGGGAGCATGCAAAGAAAGTCATGCCCGCCAACTTCCGCACCATGACCGACTTCTCCTCGACTTCACCTGCTCGTCAGGCCTTTCTGGACCACTACGAACTGGTTAAGAGAGCGGTGCCTGCGGACCGGATGCTCGAGTTCCGCGTCCAGGAAGGATGGGAGCCGCTATGCGAGTTTCTGGATGAGCCAGTGCCGGAGACAGGGTTTCCTAGGCTCAACGACGCGTCGCAATTTGTGTTTGCGCACGGCATGATGTGGTGGTTGGCATTTGGCAAGATGGTGGGTAAGATTACGCTGGGGGCTGGAGTTGTTGGGGGTGGAGTTGCGGCTGCTTTGTGGTGGAAGAGGTTCCGGTAGATATAAGAACTGTCGAGTATGCCCATACAAGGTTTCATACTTGAGTATCAGCTGAATGCCAGGCGAGGATATAAGCTGGGTTGGGCCTGTATCTATGAGTTGTCGTCGAGATATCGTGTGTACGGTGACATTCTGGCCTTTCACCGCAATAAAGACTGCATCACAAAGACACTCATTCCTCGATATTTCTCTCTATGGCTTTGAAACTGCTTAGGCAGGCATTCTTGTGTCATAGACATTCCTTTATATCGGATCCACAATTAAAGAAAAATGGTCAAATGTCTCAACTTGCCTCCAGACTTCACCTCGGTGTTACACAAGCCTCGTTTCAAGTGAAACATGTCTGATGATCCCATATGTACAAGCTGGCAGCCGGCCTGGACGTTCCTCGCTGGCTGGACGGCCGCCGGCGGATTTAACAGCTTCTGGAGGAGATGCATCCCAACGACGGGGGGTACGGTGTTGACGACGACAGTGATAGCATCACTGACTCTGAGTGATGGTGGAGAGGCGATATCCGTTTCTGGGCATGGAATAGATGAGGTGTGAATGTTGGAGTTTATTGCTTGTGATTGTAAAATGCTTCTTGTTTGTGCTACGGCCGTTACCATCTCAGGTAGCCTTATGTCGGTTCAAATTCTATAGACCATCTCGAATACCATCGGTTTCTTCTACACCAAGGTACCATCAAGGACCGAGATCAAACCTTCAGTGATGATAATGAATTGGATTCAAGGGCCTACCATGCAGATAACTTCTGTTGATTAGTCCAAGGGGCATTCGGTGTGAAAGTAGCGGCAAGAGATGCATTTTGCCGACTGCGCGACGGCGAAAAGAGCGTCTTGCCGAGCGCTTCAAGTTGGCTCGGCGTAGGTTCATGTTCCTGTCAGGAGCGAATTTGTCTTCGGGATATTATGAATCAAGTCGGCTTCTTGAGATGCCAGAATTAATAAGTGAAAATTGAAGAATTTTCACGAGATGGGAGCCCATAAATAGCAGCCAGTGAACATGGTCCTCCCTCGAGAGGCAGATTGACGCCATCACCATCAGGGCAGCTCAACTCCTACAAAATGACAAAACCAGCAGCAACTCAATAGCTCATCCGAGAAACTTTAGAGTTCTCCATTAATGGCCTTGCTATCCGGCTCTCGACGGTCCGGCGCGACGGCCCCTTGATGCCCATCCTCTTCCTGCATGGCTTTGGCAGCACAAAGGAAGACTACGTCGACATCTCGCTCGACAAACAGTTTGCCGGTCGCCCCTTTATAGCCTACGATACTCCAGGCAGCGGTGAATCCACCATGTCGGATCTGTCGAAGCTGTCGATGCCCCTCCTCGTCTCCATCGCCGAGTCGGTGCTTGCGCACTTCAACATCACGCAATTCCATCTAGTCGGTCACTCCATGGGCGGCCTAATCTCGGTGTTACTCGCGAAGAAGCATCCGCAGTCTGTCCGCAGCTTCATCAATATCAAGGGCAACCTCGCGCCTGAGGACTGTTTCCTCGGCCGGCAAATTCTAGACCATCCAGCCGATGACCCAAACATGTTTGTCGACGAGTTCATCACTCGCACGCGCCAATCACCGCAGTATGGAAACGGTCTCTACGCATCTGCTTTTCGTGGGAGAGTGCAGGCCGCGGCAGTACGGCAGACGTTTGAGTCCATGGTGGAATGTACCGACAACGGCAACTTGTTGGAGGCGTTTGAGGGCTTTCCCTTTCCCAGAACCTATATGTTTGGAGAGCAGTATGCCTTTCTGTCATATCTGCCAAGGCTGATCAGAGCCGGGGTTGAACTGGCTGAGATTCCTCGCAGTGGGCATTTTGTCATGTACTCTAATCCTGTGGCCATGTGGGAACGGATCGCGTAGTTTTTAAGCCGGGTTGAACATTTTGAGGGAAAGACGAGTTCTGGCTAGGGTTAGACATATGTATACGCATTGGCGAAGCGACAGCCAAGTTCTTCAAGTCTACAGAGAAACACACGGCGTACAGGAGATCATCCGTGTGACATGTCATTATAGACTGACAACTTGGTCCAGGTTATATACCAGTCAGGCATCCTGGCCTAGTAAACATAGACTAAGGCACAGTTAGACCTACAGTGATGAAGCATGCCTATCTGGAACTTATTGTAACTAAAATATCCATAGCAGAACCCAGGCTAATCGACGACCAGAAGCTTACCCTTGGCTATTTTTCTCCCCCAGGCTTGCATTACTCCAACGATCAGCCAGACCTAGCCATGTAACTGCACACTACTAATTTGGGTCGTTCTCGTTGACCATGCTACGAGTGATGCTCCAGTTTACCCAGGATCCATCGGGACTTTGGACGATGTACATGCCAAAGGTTTGCAGGAACCTCCCACCGTCATCTTGATGTAGGAGAGGAGTCGGAAGAGCAGTCAAATCGATGTCGTCTCCAAAAAATCTTGTTCTCTTTCACAGGGCCTGCAGCGACCTCTGTAGGCGGAACCTTGGGCAACCTCTTGGTCTCGCGGATCTTATGAATGATATCTTGGCCGCTGGCGTCGGACGGAAGCCCCAGAGACTTAGCAATCCGAATAAAGATTTTACCAGGAATCTTACTCGCTCCAACGGGTGCGCCCAATATGCGGAAGAGACCGTTTGGCTGGCACCCCTTGACGTTGTTGAAGAGAGGCGCCTTGTCCTCGGTCTCGTAAACGTTCCGGACGATGGCTGCGAGTTCTAGGTGAGGGTCCACCTCTGAGTTGATGGTGACGAGGTCGTTCTCTTCCTGGAGCTCTTGGATGAAGCGGCGGAAGCTCTGGCCTGAGGACTTGAAGTCTTGTTCTAGTGAGGTGGTGGCCATGTTGGGTGGGTGGAGAGGAAGATGTTGAAAGTGGTTTTGAAATTTAAGAATGTCCTTAGAAGATGCCTCTTTTCGAGTCGATCAGCTTATAGACCGCCCTTGAAGGGCGATGAAACTCGGACAACACAGCATAGATGCTTAAACTGGTCACACTGCGGATGGATCCGCGATCTGCGTCTTCTTCACGATCAAGGGGGAGCCTCCCGAGAGCAAACAGAAGAAGTGTTCACATACTCGGAGTCGATTCCGGCTCTAATTGATGCATTAAACTCGGCTGCTCGCATTCATTGTAGCCCACGTCGTTTGGGCCAATATCTAGGTGTCAAAGAGCGACGTCTGTTCCCCTCGTGATTCGACCCTGGCCGTCGAGGGCTCCGCAACATGTCCGCTTTATCTCCTATCCATCGGCTCGATCCGAAACTGGGTCTGTCAACCAGGTCCTCGGATACATCCATAAGATATTTCGTTGTATTCTTCTCAGATAGTGAAGAGATGACAAATACTTCACTCACCTACACGGGATCTCTTCCGTTGCTCATAGTCCTGCTAAATAGACCTCCTGACGGATCCAGGAGAAGCAGCTCAGCGATGCTACTCGCACAGGGGTCAGCCAGCTTATCAGATCCTTTTGTAATAAAAAGCCGGCTATGACCATCCGAGCAACCGCTAAATGACCTCGTATTCACCCGCAAAAGTACCACCAACCCCTGTCAACCACCCTTATGTCTTCCCACCCCCAGCAACAGCCGAGACGCAAAAGAATCATCGTAGCCCTAACGGGCGCGTCAGGTTCCATCTTCGGCATAAAGACTCTCATCGCCTTGCGCCGCCTCAACGTCGAGACGCACCTCATCATCAGCAAGTGGGCCGAGAACACACTCAAGTACGAGACAGACTACACAGTCGCCAACGTCCGCGCCCTGGCTGATACAGTACACGGCTGCCATGACATGGCGGCTCCCGTCGCCAGCGGGTCGTTCCGCGTCGACGGCATGGTGGTTGTGCCGTGTAGCATGAAGACGCTGTCGGCTATTAGCACGGGGTACTGCGACGACCTCACCTCGCGTGCTGCGGATGTGGTGCTCAAGGAGCGGCATAGGCTTGTGCTTGTGACGAGGGAGTGTCCTTTGAGCGGTATTCATCTGCAGAATATGTTGACTGCGACGCAGAATGATGCAGTCATCTTTCCGCCTGTGTCGGCGTTTTATATACGGCCGTCGTCGGGAGATGATTTGGTTGATCATAGCGTTGGAAGGATGCTGGACCTGTCTGATTTGGATACTGAAGAGTTTGATCGGTAGAACGGATTTCAAAAGTCATCGTTCACGAGGGGGTACTATCAGTTGGCAGGAGTTTCGGAGCACTTCCATTACGCTCAGGGGATTGTAAGCAACCGTTTGGCTGTTTGAGATAGATCATGGATGGATATTGGGTTAGGGGTAGGAACTTGTAATGTACTGCCTAACTACCCAGTTGGAGTTTTGAATACTGCTGTGTCTTTGCTTATAAACGACTTGGGCTGAATCGTATACCCGCTTGGGCATAAGCAGGATATGGAATGAAATACTACCGAGCCTATAGTATCAAATGTTAACACTATGCAGCCAGATGGAACTCGTCAACTCAAATCACGGCAATAACTAAACTCACAAAGAAGAGGATCAAATTACCCATCAAGGTCATGTCTAATAGGTACTCACCAATCTAAGCAAAGTCACAAACACCAAGGTTCCAACTACTGTTAGTCATCGTCTATTGCTATAATTATCAAAAATAGTCATCACCCTCCCTTACAACCCTATTACCCCATCAGCCCGGCAGTTCCACCGCGTTATCACGTCCAAACTGCGTGCTCCCCTGCATCTCCTGCGGTCCCCAGCCCGCCATCTGCTTCGGTTCCTGGTGGGCCCATGTCTGAGCCGGCTCTTGTGACGGCGGCGGCGTGCCCTGCTCCGTTGTCGCTGCTTCTATATCCTGGCTGCGGTTCCTCCTCAATAGATAGAGGGCTCCGAGGGCGGTGCTGCATACCACCACGAGACCTCCGATGACACCTCCGACGATGGCGCCTGTGTTAGTCGGAGTGCCACTGGAGGGCTCCTCGTCTGAGACTTCAGGGGTGACTTCACTCGTTGTCTCCGTGGGGGCCTCCGACTCGGTGCTCGACTGTGCTGCCTCGGAGACGTCTTTGGCCGCCTCAGGGGCAGCTTCTGTTGTAAAGATGCTCGCCGTCTTGGTCAGGGTCATAGTTGCGATGGTGGTGCCGGAGATAGTTGCCCCTTCGGTGACATTGGGTGTTATTTGATAATAGTCGGTGGCAGCTTTTGCGCCGCAGTTGATGTAAGTGTATGTGTGGTCCTCTTTGATGGTGAGGACAGCGAGGGAGCAATAGTCCTTCTTTTCACTGTCACAACGTCAACTGTTGAACCGTCAGGATACTACCTAGATAGCAGCGTACCAGGAAACAGCAAGTAGTTCCGACTGACTCATCTTCCCACAACCCTTTTTACAATCATGTTTATCAAAGCACCTCCCAGCCATGGTACAATGCTTCAAGTCGGCATTGACATCGCAAAATGCAAACAACCCATTCTTGGTATTGACCATGCACTTGTGCCCCGGCTCCGCGGTCCTCGGCTGGTCGGCGTCACCGTTCGCGTAGCCGCACGTCGAGAACTCGGTGGTGATGGCCCGCGCTAGTAGACGTTGAGCGCCGTTGTTCCGGCTCGGCGGAGGTGTCTCAGTCACGGATGGTGGTGGGGGGAATCTGAGGGCGTGGCTGCGAGACAGGCAGAGGAGGTGAAACACGAGGAGAAGCCAGAACACGCGGGGCATGATTGGATCGGATTTTGCCTCCCTTGATGGGAAGAGTACAAGATTTAAATAAAATAGAATAAAAAATGTAGTGGAAACAAGAGATTTTGGGATGGAATCAAGAGGGGAGACTGACTCTCTGGCCATCAGATCAAGTAACAGATAAAGCAACCGATCCCTCCATTTAATCCTCTGCCCACTGCGGGTCGATAAATCATGCCTTGTAGTTACAGCCTCTTGTACAGCTCATAACATGTGTGTCACAGCCCCGGCCAGGGATTCTCTGATCTGTTGGTAGCATCTCCAAGAGCCGAATCCTCGCACTTGATGGTGTTTCAGACGTCGTCCGTCGGGCTTTGATTGCTTCCCAAATTGGATCTTCCCTGCAGTGAATCAATGACTTGCCCGGTCATGATTGGCCCATGCAAGCGGCGGCCGATGGGATGGATCCCCATGGAGCAAGCCCCCCGGGGCATTCGGCGACCACCATGCAGCAAGAGACAGCCACCCAACGGATGCCGCTAAAGTCTCACCTAGAGCTGCAGGATTGAGGCGGAGGGGACGAGAAGGAAATGAAACAAAGCAGGCTAGAGCGGGGGATGGAGTCGAAAAAGGCGAGTGCCCCTGACGTGATGACGGGGGGGGTTGCGAGATGGGCTGGCTGCCTGAGATAGCGTGTAGCCTGTGATAGCTCGTGTAGCGATCAATAGCCTGTGATGGCTCCCATTGCGATGGATGGATGGATGGAATGGGCCTCGGCTGGAAACACACCGCATCACCTGCTGGAATACAGTAACACTTACAACGCCGCCGCCCTCGTGTCCGGCGTCACTACCCGCCGCCACCCGCTGAGAATAGCATGGACCCTAGGGATTAAACACTGGCTTAAAACACCGTGGTGTTGACAATGGAAGGCTGATTGCAGATTGAAGAAGCCTGTGGGTGGGCTGATCCATTCCATCGTCGTACTGTAACTTAGCCCGTATCCCTGCTGACACTCATTGTCACTGTGGGGCCTCTCTCGTCTTTCTCATCTCATCTCATCTCAGCCGCTCCGTCTATACCTACCTCGACAGCCCGTCATTTATTTTTTCCCTTCCTACCGTCAGCAGAAGCGTCAATTCTGTCTGTCTGGTTTTGTTGTTTTACTCTCTCTCTCTCTGTCATGATCAGGCCGAAATGCGTCAAAGGATTATCCTGCTGTTCATACCGGCCTTGTGCTTCTTGCTGATCGCCACGAGCCTTTATCTCGGCCGTGAGCACCTCACTCGGCTATCGAATCTATATCTGCCTCTGCAGCACTCGACAGGCTCGACCGAGTCTGCGCAGCTGACTTCATCTTCATCCTCGACGACAGCGACGACAAATTCATATTACGTCTCGATTGTACCTTCCATCTACCCCTCAACTTCATCATCGGTTTCTGTCGCATCCTCCATTTCATCCGCACCTACCCTGGTCGCCACCACACCAGCCTCCAACGGCACATCCTCGACACTGGTCTCGACCCCTTCCACAGCCCCAACACCGTCCATCGCAAATGGTGAGTGATCTGTCCCATCTTCCGTCTCAATACCCACTAACCTCATGCCCAGGAACCATCCTCTCCGCCAAGCGCATCTCTCCATACATCAAGGCCATCCTCGACCCCGCATCCAACGAGCGCCCGCGCCTCGAATGTCCCGCCTTAGACACCAAGCGATACGCCAGCCTCCAGAAGAAACGAGACACACGAGATGAACCGCACATCGACTTCTTCTTCACCCTCAATTTGCGCAATGTCTTAGACCTCCTCCCCCGCCTGCTAGGCAGCGTGGTCGAGGCTATGCGCTTCCTAGGACCAGAACGATGCGCGCTTTCCATCGTGGAGGGCAATTCACCAGACGGCACAGCCGACGTTCTTGTCGCACTGCGACCGTTCCTCGAGGAAATCGGTGTCACCTACTTCTACAATAACTCGGCCATCAACCCCTCCGACGGCGCGCGCATCCGAAAGTTGGCCCAGCTACGCAACCTCGCCCTGCAGCCTCTCTACAAGAAGAAGGCCCCAGTATCCGAGGAGACCACCGTGCTCTTCATCAACGATGTCGCCGCCTGCACCGAAGACCTTCTCGAGCTTGTCCTTCAGCGCAAGGACCTCAACGCCGACATGACGTGCGCCATGGATTGGACCTATGTCTCAGATGATCCTACCTTCTATGACGTATGGGTCGCGCGTGGATTAGACGGCAACATCTTTTTCAACATCACCCAAGACGGAGGCTGGGACCTTGCGCAGAACCTCTTCTTCAGCGACCCCAAGACCAAGAGCCGCTATGAGGCTCGTCTTCCTTTTCAAGTGTTTGCCTGCTGGAACGGCGCGACAGTCTTTACAGCCGCGCCCTTGCTCAGCGGCCTTCGGTTTCGCGACTCGCGAAAGGACGAGTGCTTCCAGGGTGAGCCGCAGCTGTTCTGCAAGGACCTATGGTGGAAGGGCTATCGCAAGATCGCCGCCGTCCCGAGCGTCAACCTCGAGTACACGGACGCGAATGGCAGGAGACTCAAGGAGCTCAAGGGCTATACGAGTCAGGTGGTAGCAGAACAGGACGAAGCGAGCAGTAGTATTGAGTGGCAATACGAGCCACCCGAAAAGGTCAAGTGTATGCCCTCGTTTGACAGGCAGAGCTGGCTGCCGTGGGACGAGCACCAGCGTTAATGGACCGTTGGAGTTGTGTGTTAATTATGTACAGTATGAGTATGGTATACCCAAATAGATGATTGCAGGCGTCGGTTTTGGCGTATGGGAAAATATGGCATGTTGTCAGTTTATGCGATTATTTGACTCTCTCCTGGACTCGCCGTTGTCGCATTGAAAAGGTGGCGCCAAACGACATGGATTGATTTAACCAGGCGATGCCATCATGAGACGCCAAGGGCGCCTCCTCCGCCTCCGACTCCGCCTCCACCAACACTTCGAGGCTGGGCTGGCACTAAAAACGGCGAAATCAACGGTCGGTTTGTCTGTCTCTATCTTTAGCTCCTGGCTGACATCGATCGAACCTAGAAAAGGCTATTGATTGCTTACATGAAGGCATCCATCTCCGACACTACAGCGCCTGCAACTTCAAGTTCGCCGAAAGCCCAACATCAAAGATACATCACCATGGATCACGGGACAGACACCACGGCACGTGTTTACAGATCTGAATTATTTTCGTCAAGTCTATCATGACTATGTATCGCCTCAAACCTATTTGGCAGGCAGCATGACTGAGGCATTGTTCCATGCACCTCAACGAGCAACACTTTTCCGACCTCCGACGAGTACATTCGCGCTCTAATCCGATATCGCTTGATTTCGTCAATCAACACCCGCTGCCGAAACCCACTGTCGAAACCTAGCCTCAGGCTCAGATACCCTTGCCCTGGATGCGCTCCGCAGCGATCCCGTAGGAAGCGAGGGTGTCACCGACCTCGCAGGGGTCAGGCCCAAAGTCAACCTTCTCGAAGCCCTCGGGTCTGTCCTTCTCCAGAGCCATCTTTCCCATCTGAGCCTGGCACCGGAAGCTTCCAAACTTGTACTCGACGACGGAGCGGCCTCCCTTGTGACGGTTGCCTTGAACGATGAGCTCGATGATCTCGTCCACCTCGAAGACGAAGCGCGCCTTGAAGAACTCGGTCAGGCTCTCGGGGTTGACAAAGGTCGTCTTGCCGGTGACGATGAGGACCCGGGAGGCGTTGCCGGTGAGCGTCTGGGCGCCATACTTGACGCGGTTGTGGGTGACCTTGACGGCGTAGCCGTTGACCTCGAGGCCCTGGGTGAGCGACTTCTGAAGCAGGCTCTGGGCCGAGTTGGGCGTGAAGAAGACTACCTTGGCGGCGGCCGTGTTGTGGCGGTCGTAGTCGGGGGCGTTGATGACGGTGCACCAGATGCGGCCGATGCTGCGGATCTGGGCCAGGAGCTGCTGGTAGGTGACGTCGGGGGGAAGGTTGGTCAGCCAGAGAGCGCAGTTCTGCTCGTAGCTGAGGTCGTCAACACTCGCGTTGCGCGCGCTGTGCTCGCCGCGATAGTTGGTCGAGAAGGCTCTCGGGTCGGCGGGGAGGGCATCGCGGGGGTTGATGCGGGCACCAAAGGTCTTATCGATGTGCGAGATGGCAGCCATGGGGCGGAAACCGCGAGGAGGCGATGGCTGCTGCTGAGCCGTCGGAGCTTGAAAGACAATTGTCTCGTTGGGCAGCGGGTGGGGGACGTCGAAGCTCCGGGTCATCCAGGCGGAGGTGGGCTGAGCCTGTTGAGGGGTCTCAGGGGCTTGGGCACGACGGGGAGCGGGAGATGGCTCGTTCATGGAGAGACGAGAGAAGCGGGCGAGGCCCTCCCAGACAGAGGCGTCCAACTCGTGATGGGTGTTGGCCGAGGCAACGTGGTCCACGGGAGGGGCAGCAGGCTGGCGGACAGGGGCGCTGGGGGAGGGAGTCTGAAGGACGTATTGGCCCATGCGATAGATGGGAGGCGCCGGCTCCTGCTGCTCGCCGTTGCCGACGGCCGTGGTGTAGCTGTTGTAGCTGGAGCCAGATGGGTGAGATCGAGGAGGGACGACGGTCTTGACAGACTCGGAAGACAGACGGCTCCAATGCTCAGTACCAGAGGCGGGAGGAGAAGGAGACTGGTCCTGACCGCGAGCGGCGGCGGTGGTAGACCAGGGCCGGGCTCCACGGAGGCTGGGGGAGTCGTTCTGAGAAGACATGATGGCTTGTTGAAGTCCGTTGTTGATGCTCAGTCTCACAACGCCAAAGTCGATGGGTTTGGGATCAGTGGGAGGAGTAGAATGAGGGTGAGAGCTTGGGGTTGTTCCTCCTGGGCTTGAACCTTGAGTATCAGGAGTCTCGGGACGAGGCATGTCGTCGAGGTGAGAATAAGACGACAGGGGGGAACAATGAGGGACTGCGAGGCTATTGATGCTCCAAGTGGTGATATGACAAGTCGGTGCCAAAAAAGGGAGTTATTGATACTCAGCTATCCAAGTCTGGAAGAAGGGAGAAGAAGAAAATGTGAGGTGAGGTTGAAGGTTGATGAATGGGGGAATCTTGGGGGGAACAATTTATAGACGCGGGTTATTCAAGTTGCTATTGTCAATACCGAAAGAGGAAATTCCCCCATCTGCACAAAGAAGATCTTTTTTTCTTGGCTCAATGCAGGCAGCATTCAATGTTCATTCTAGAAGCCTGTCCGTCGTAGTCGTCACTGGCAGAAAACTGTCAAGCCTGTTGAGAGTGGGGATGAGAAACACGGGATGGAAAAAAGGAAACCACATGAAGTGAAGGTCAAAGAGAAAAGAGGGAATAGGGTAAAATATATGGGAATGTCAAATAAAGTCTGGTCTCTTCTTGTGTCGCCGTGATGCTACCAAACATGGGGGACGCTCTTGGTTACCGGCCGTTTGTTCGCCCACCCTCCGTCCATCGGGTAGCTGCGCGGTGCCTGTAGACGGTCAAGCAGAGTGACGGCAAGCGGCTTCATTGACGGGAAGAGTATACAAAGTATGGTTGCGTCCGGGTTGTGTCTTGTGCTCTGCTCTCGGGATGCTGGCTACTTTGATGGTTGAGTATGTGGTCGGTCTGTCGGTGAGAGGTGAATGGACTAGACCATTCACTTGGATCGAAGAAAGAGCTTGCGACACTCAAGTCGAGGTAAAATGAAGGTTCTCAACATTCTATTGTATTCAATAAGTGAATGTCGTCGTGGAAAGAGATGCCAAGAGGAGTGACATGACGGCCACGATGTCATGGCATGTTACATCAGATCCAACACCCCCATGCATGACAGTCAAAGAGCAGCAGGCATTCAGCTTTCTGAATACAATCTTCGACCCATCGGCTCATATTTCAATAAAGAAGATAGAATCTCAAGGCAGATTCGCAATCATTGGACGAGAGTCTCCTCTTCCCTCCTCCCCCTCGTACACCACATCTGCAACCCACCGTCTTCCCGCGCCGGACCGCGCAGCCGGACATCAAAGGAGTAGAGCAGTCACCGACATTCTAGAAGGACTCAAAGAAAAAAAAGAAAAGACTGGCGGCCTAGAATCCCGTGACACGACGCTCAAACCTGGGAATCTCCCTTGTAAAACTCTCCGGGTTGTCCCTCGCCCCGTCTTTCCAGTACTCATACTCGATCCAAGCGTTCTCGGGCATCTGCTCCTCCATAGCCGCCATCCACTTCCCAAGCTCCGGGCTCAGAGGCACCACCCCCGTTTCCAGGACGTACTGGTCCCAGAGTTTGAGGAGCTCACGCAGACGCTCTGGCTCCTCGTCTGCCAGGTCGTGCACCTCTCCCGGGTCCCGCGCGAGGTTGTACAGCTGCCAGCGCTCGGGACCTTTGGGTTTCGGTATGAAGACTATCTTCCAGTCGCCTTTGCGGCAGGCTGCGCGGCCGCAGGTTTCCCAGCCGTTGATGAAGTCTTTGTCGTGGATGCGTGGGGAGGAGCCGGAGAGGTAGGGCGTCATGGATTTGCCGCGCATGGGGACTACCTCGCGGCCTTTGTAGGTTGGAGATGGGTGTGTTACGCCGGCCATGTCGAGGATTGTTGGGGCGAGGTCCATGACTGTGGCGAATTGGTGGGTGATGTCGTTTGGCTTGACGGTCGAAAAGGAGGATGGGGGCTTCATCAGGAAGGGGACGCGGACGCCTCCTTCGGTTGTGTATGCTTTGTAGAGCCTGCTCGGCGCTGTAGCAGCTTGAGCCCATCGCGGACCGTACCATATGAATGAATCCCCGTTGCCGAGATTATCCAGGCTGTTGTCGTAGTACTTCTTGAGATGCTGCACCATCGATCCTTGAACAATAGGATACGCCTCATAAGCCGCACCCTCAGCACCATTGTCCGAAAGGAAACACACAAAGGTATTATCAAGCTCCCCCACCTCTTCAAGATAATCCACCACCTTTCCCACATTCACATCGATGCATTCAACCATGGCGGAAAAAACCTCCATCGCTCGGCACGAGTTGGCGCGCTCCTCGGAGCTCATATCGCTCCACTCCTTGACTTCCTCCGCCACGACGGGGTGAGGCTCGACGTCTTTGGGGATGAGGCCGAGATCTTTGAGCTTTTGGAGACGTTTGAGTCGGAGCGCGTCGGGGCCTTCGTCGTAGATGCCTCGGTACTTTTTGATGTACTCCTGGGGAGCTTGGAGAGGCCAGTGAGGAGCAGTAAAAGGCAGGTAAGCAAAAAAAGGACTCTCATCACCGTCTTGTTTCCAGTCTTTCAGGTACTGCAGCATCTTGTCGCCGTACCCGTCAGAAGAGTACCACCCATCGGGCAGCTTCCGGACGTACTCTCCATCCTCGCTGTGCAGCGCGATGACGCTCATGGTCAGAAACTCGGGCGACTGCTCGCTGTCCTCGAGCTGCGGCTCGTAGGCGTAGTGATCACTACACGCCGGCAAGTGGGCGAAGCTGCGGTTGAAGCCCCTGGCTTTGGGACTCCTCTCGGGCGTCAGGCCTAGATGCCACTTGCCAGCCATGAGGGTCTGATACCCAGCATCACGAAGAATCTCAGGCAGAGCAGCAACCCTCTCGTTAAGATAGCCCTCATACCCAGGCATGCCCCTCTGTACATTGGTGGACATTGTCCCGCTTGGATCATTCTGCCCGGAGACGTTGGTCCACTCGATGAGGTTGCCCAGGCCGGCGATGTGGTGGTCCGTCCCGGTCATGATCATGGCTCTCGACGGCGAGCATGCGGCCGCGGCGTGGAAGTCTGTGAAGCGGATGCCATTTCCAGCGAGCTTGTCGAGGTTCGGGGTGTTGATCTCGCCGCCGAAGGAGGCTATGTCTGAGAAGCCGAGGTCATCGGCCACGATGACGAGGAAGTTGGGTCTCTTTGAGGCCATGGTCAAGATCAAGAGTCTCAAGGGGATTGAAGAAGTCAATTGAATCTACATCTTCTCTACTGTGACGTCGAGTTCTTATATACCCGTTGCTTTGGGGAGGTTGTCAGTTGGTGGCGGGGTTGACGCCGTCGGGTTTGTCCTCCAGGCCGAGTTCCGACGTGTCGACGGTTACATGAGCAGCGACCTATCAACTGATCGACAGCGTCGCAAAGGCGATGATCGAAATGCGCCACTGGGAGGCTCGAGTGTTGACTCTGCCTATTCGCATTGGCGCGGCTCTGGGGATACAGTCGAGGTGCATCGGATCTCGCTCGTTGATGACCAAGCCTTGATGGACTGCACAATAGACCTCGCTGGTGCCGTGTCAAAAGAAAGACCTGGCATTGTTGGCTCTTTGTTTATGGTGATGCTGACATGCAGGGAAGCCAGTGTCATGGGCATCCAAGACCTCCCCTGCAATACGTCAGTCAAGTGAAGTGCTGGCATGCATTGGCTGTAGACTGTAAACTAGGTACATCACGAAGCTAACAATTGCTCCCGAGACATGACCATGCTGAGTGGAATTGTGTCCAATCCCATTGCTTGGTCGCGGTGCCGTTTCCGTCTTGACGCTGTCCTTCAATCTCAAGAACCAGACGGAGGGAGGTTTGTGAGATTCTGCAATCGTCTTGATACTGTCCCCTCAATCGCCAGTCAGCAACTTACATCTCGAACAATACGAGCTACCATGATGGCGACCAGATCGAAGCCCAGCGGGGTTTATCCCATGTCAACTCCACAGGCAGGACAATTAGAATGGGCAAAAGGCTGTCAATTCACCCAGGTGCAAAGAGCCTACCCGACCCTAGCGACCCTAGCGACCCTGACATCTCGAAATGGCTTGCAGACGGGCTACACAAGTGAGGTTCGGAGCGTTGGTGACGTTCCATCAATGGCGGGGATGGTGGGGATGAGCTGCGAGACAAAAAAGAAATGCTCCATCTTGGCCCCAACTTAGTTGGACATGGTCAAAAGGAATCGCTTGCGGTTTATGTGGATCGAACACATGACCTTCAGATATCGGTATGATTGAAGTTTGACTTCAGTCTGACGCTCTCCCAACTGAGCTAAACCCGCTGTTGCTTGTTTTCCTGTGAAGATAATTCCAATTATGTCGGCAGTTGTGGTCCGGCCTCTGGTCAATGAGTATTGTCGGCATATCATCCATCATTGAATAATGGGAGAGAAGCGTGAAGGATTGCCAACTTTTGTAGAGAAGACTAGCGAGATGCTCAGAATGTGTTAAAAAAACATATGATTCTAATGGTATCGTTACAGTCTTCCTAGTTCGAGGTACTTAGGTAGGCAGTCATGCTGGGACAAACCTCCGTCCTGCTGGACCATGATTACATTACAGCCCACTACACATTCGTACATGTCCGTGAGTTCGGCGATCCCGGCCAATCCCTCCTGTAGACAGATCTATCAAACTCATTTGATGTCTAGAGCTTCCCACCTTTACTCGCAAACCATCCCTCCGCTTCATCCACCCCCATGAGGGACGAGATGAAGATACGCCCAAGCACATCAATGTCATGAGCCATCGCCTCCTGGAGCACCTGGCCAAACAACGCATCTGTGACCACCAGATGCTTCTTACTAGCCCAGGCCTCCGCAAAGGCCAGCGGAGAACGCGCATACCACAGGTGCGCCGACAGAGTCCAGGAGTGACACAGCCCCAGCCTCCCGTCGCATGGCAGTGCTCTGCAGCCCACCATGATGCGGTAGATTTGCAGAAAGTAGAATGTGAATAAGAGGGTGCGACGGAGGGACTCGTGGAGGATCCAGTCTGCCCAAAATGTCTTTGTTGGGGCTATTGGGAAGAGGGGGAGGGCGTAGGAGGACGTCTGGTCCAGGTCAAACCGCACATGGGCGAATAGAGACATGGCTGAAGATTCTATCACGGGAATCATGCTCTCTCCCGATGCGCGGGCGCCGATGTCGCCGTCAAAGAGCCGGATGATTTGGTACAGGAGGAGGGCTTGGGTGTGCGCGAGGCAATCCAACGGCGTCATGGGAGGAGGCGACGAGAGGAGGTCGTTGACACGAGACTCGATGTTACGGAAGATGAAGGGGGAGTTTACTCGGTTCTTTGCGAGATACAGTGCACAGGCTGCATGTGCGTCTGCAGAAGCATTAGTGAATACTTGACGGGAGGAGGAGACGTGGACCTTGCCCTGCATCGATCGAGGCATTTCACTCCTGTACAGGAGAGCATGGCACCAGGGGGTCTGGTTCTCGAGGACCATGGTCGAAGGCGCCTTTTTGATCTCTTCTATCGACCACTTGAGACGACCTGTGATGGCTTCTGGTATGGCACCAAACTCCTTGGTCGACGGCGGGGACAGCTCCAAAGGCGCCTGCTGGATGAGCTCCAACGTGGCGTCGTCAAGAGGAACATCAAAAGCCGCCAGGTCGTTAAAGTTGGTCTCAATGTCAGCGATGACGGCATTGAAATCATCCACGATGGGCTCGTCAAGCTGCCCGACCGCCGATGGCGTGGACGACGCCGACTCATTCGTCAGCAGGCAGGGCATGATGGTCTCTGGCGAACTTGACGTAGGAGCAGTCGGCGCTGTCTGACCCCGCGGAGTCCGCGAGGGATACTGACAAGGGATGCGCCGCTGCGAACATCGGAGACAGGCTGGCACCGCAAAGTCGCAGCGCCGCTTGGCCTTTGTGCAGGCAGCGCACGACTTTCGCCGCGGGGGGGGATTGCGGCGCTCTCGAGCGGTGAGAGACATGGCAGACAAAAGTCCGCAGCGGAGACTTTTTGGCACGCGGGGAATTGAAGAGATTCTAGAGGGGTTACCGCCCGAGATGCACGCACACGTTGTGTGTTTGATGTTGAAGGATCAAGGTGAGACTTGCGAGTGAGAGTTCGGGCTGAGAGTGGAGGTGCGCCGGAAAAGTGGAGCTGGGCGGAGCTCCGCCCGGCGGAGGAGACCCGGGGGCTTCAACCGCCGGGACCGAGAATAGCGGATCTCCGTCGACGGAGACTCGTACGAAATGGCCTTCTGCTGGAATTTGTCAGATTATGGTGTCTTTTAAAAGGGGGATGGATATAAAGGTTGCCATCTTTCGACCAAAGACGTGGAGCATTCAGAACACACTCAGCACTTCACTACGACTTACACGGCATCGTTTCTTCCTTGAACACAAAGCTAATCCCATACTTTATACTTTATATATCAACCAAGATCCCTTAAAATGTCTGGACTTACAGTCTTCGTTAGCGGTGCCACTGGCTGCCAAGGAGGCTCCGTGGCCCGCTACCTTCGATCAAAGGACGTTGAGGTCCACGCCCTCGTCCGGGACCCAACCTCTAAGAAAGCCCATGACCTGGAATCCATCGGAGTTAAGCTCACGCCCGGCGACTACGACAACAAGGAAGCCCTCGATACGGCCATGGCAGGCTGTACCGCCATCTTCCTCGTCCTCATGCCCGACTTTGCAGACCTGACCAGGGAGATGACCTGGGCCAAGAACATCTACGCCGCCGGCAAGGCGGCCGGTGTCAAGCACGCCGTCTTCTCCAGCAGCTTCGGGGCAGACGCACCCGACAAGCTCGCGGGCCTGGAGCCAGGCAGCTTCGTCGATGCCGTCACTCGGAGCAAGCACGCCATCGAGAACGAGACCCGCACCTTCGGCTTCGAGCGCTGGACCCTGCTGCGGCCCGGCGTCTTCATGGCAAACTTCGTCGAGCCCTTGGTCAGGATGTACCCAGGCCTCACCGGGGAGGAGGGCCTCTGGACGACGGCGCTCAGGTCCACGACGGCGCTACCCATGGTCGACACGGTCACGATCGGGAGGTTCGGCGGCGAGGTGTTCCTGGATCCGGAGCGCTTCCACGAAAAGGAGATTGCGTACGCTGACGAGTGGCTCGGCCCGGATGTGATCATGGAGAAGCTTTCCCGGGCCGTGGGTCGGGAGCTCAAGACGAATTTCCTGACGGACGAGGAGGTCGACGCTCAGAGGGGGACTAACCCGTTCGTCGCCGGACAGCTTATCATGCGGGGTATAGGGAGTTATGTGAGCCTGGGCGAGGTCAAGAAATGGGGGATCCCTCTGAGCACCTTTGACGCGTTTCTGGAACAGGAGAAGGAGGCTGTTCGGGAGACGTATCACAAGTCTGGTTGAGCAAGAGTTTGCCATGTGAGCAGAGCCAAGCTTACGTAGGTAGTATACTGGCCAGACATGACAATAGATTACCAGACCTAGACATTGCCTACAACCCACCCATTTGATTTATAGACTTGCACTTTGTGTGCCTATCAAATTTCAATCTCCGTTTATTTGATTATCTTGCAGAAAATGACAGTAATGGCCGAGACAGTCATACCCATACCATGATTTAACCCGTGTTGTTGATGCGACCAACGGCCTGCCAATGCATGTAGGCCTCCGAGTTTAAAGCCGTATATATATTGCTCAAAGCCTTTCCATAGGCTGCCAGCCAATTTGCGCCCTGACCGTTCAACGCCGTCCGTGAATGTAGTAATAGTAGAGTCCGTAATAATCCTGCTCGGACGTCCAACATCGCCAGATACTCATAATCCTGAAGAGCTTCAAACAGTTGACTGATTCTCTGACATGTTCAAACAATTAATGTGCTACTCCAATATGCTCTGGTGAACCAGCCTTGTCTTTCTGCGGAGCCTCAGCAGGTCGAGTCTGCTCTTCTGCAGCTGAAGTCACTTCCCCTCTACCCGGCGTGTCTCCTTGCTCAGTGCCGGGTGCTGTTGTATTCTCACCACCAACTCCCACGGCTTGGTCGTTATTTTCTAATCCCTGACCAATGGGTTCGCCAGGCTGCACGCTGGTGGGAGCTTTACCATTCCCTTCAAAAGGTGGGTTGGGTTCGTCAAAGAGAGGAAGGCTGCTTCCAACCGAGATCTCGTGGGGTAGGTAGCTTCGGTTGGCCTCGTTGGAGCTGCTCGGGGTACTGCTCGACTCCCCTCGCTCGGAATCTATCCAATCTCCTCGAGACTGTCGACCTGATCCTGGATGGGTGGCGTCAGGGTCATACATGGTGCTTCCTCTCATTGTTGGGTTATGTGGCCATCCCAAGGGCATGCTGGATACTCGACGTTGGTGACCGTGGGTTCCGTTGCGTACGGCGCCAACAGGGACCGGTTGGCGTTCGATGGCTGTCTGCTTATCGCCGCTTGACTGAGAGTTGCGGTCACCCGTCGTTTGAAATACCGTGCTAGGCTTTTCGCAGACCTGATCATTCTCGCGCCAGAAACCTAGAGCCGCAGCTACGCCTCCACCAGCAGTCAGAGTGGCAAATGCAGCAACCATCGATGACGAGAGGCCCTGGGACTGAGCGACGACACCCTTGTTTGATGTCTCGTCGAGGAACATCCAGATCGTAAAAGCCAAGAGGCCACCGGCGAGGAGAATTGTCAGAATTGAAGCTCCGGCCTTTCCTCCTCCCGTTATCGGATCCCAATCGACTTCAGGGGTTGTCCGTCCAATGTCTGCAGAACCACCACCCGGGTCGCCCTTGCTCGTACCTCCAGTATCCTCGGTCAAGGGGGCGGGCCGGCTTTCGATCATGCATGAGAGAGTGACTTCCAAGGCGGCCATTTGTTGACCAACACTCGTTTCACCTTCGAACTTGTCCTTCGTCCAGTAGAGACCGCACATTCGCTTGTTGCTTCCTCCGGTACATATCTTTGTCGCAGCTACAGCCGAGGTTCGCAGAAGGGGCATGATGAGTTCGGTGGTGTGCGGGGCCCACTGAGTTGTCACAGCAAGCCATCGGCTCAGATATGCCTTGAAAGACCTTTGATCGAGGTTGCAAAGTTTGACGGGCTCGCAGGCGACCTCTGACATGATGTTCTTCTCGGGGCCTGCAAAGAAGATCTTGACGCCCTCGAGGAGGTGATCGAGACGATCCTTCCAGACCTGGTCTTCGGTGTAGTTGTACATGGCGGCAGCGCCGAGGATGAAGCCGCCAGCGTTGTAGGAAAACTGGTAGGGGACGATCTTCTTGCAGTCGCTTCCGGTATGAGAGCCGTCGTAGACATACCATGACTCTGGGTCGATGAATTTGACCTTTTCCATCCAGTCCCAACTTGTCTCAGCCCAGTCGGCATAACTGCTGTTGCCGGTGAAGAGGGCGAGACGGGCGCCCAAGGCGAAGAAACAAGCTTGAGAAATGGAATTTTTGTAGTCGTAGCCGTTGTTCCACTAATGACAAGAATAGCGGCTGATTAGCTTTCATCCACACGATGTAAGAGCGACGCTGGCTAGCATCTAGAAGCGCTCAGACAGCGCCACGGGGCCTGACAGGCAAGACGAGGAAAGCTTAAGAACTGGCCAAGAATTATACACACCTGGAAGATCTGCCATCGCAAACCACCGCCACAGTGCTCCGTATCCCAACGAGCGGCTTGGGTGTTGAAGACGGCCTGGGCGAGGGCCAGCCATTGTGGCTCCTCGGGATCGGGGTGAGGAAAATTGTATTCGGCGGCCGACATGACGGAGAGGCCCCAGAATCCCTGATCATCGTTTCCTTCGGTTCGGGTCTGGTTGAGGGGCATGTAATCGTTGTGGTCGCCGACTTGGAAGAGGAGGGCCTGTTTGGTGAGAGCAACATATTCGTCATCGCCTGTGTATGCCCAATAGTCGATGAGGGATCCCATCATGGCACCGGTATACCACCCTGTGAGAGGCGATTAGCACCAGACCAGGGATGAAGAGCTGGAGCAACAACGTACAGTAGTAAGGCTCGGGGAGCAGGCCTGGGGTGCCACCAGGCTCATGGCCGTGATACAAGCTGACCAAATCGGCGGCAATATCCTTTGCGATGGACTTGATGGAAGCTGAAGAGGGGTTCTGGTGTTAGCCTGGACAGTTTCGAGTGCCATGTCAGGGTGTAACGCACAAGTCGAGTTGGGATCCAATTGGTAGGCGGCGGCGAAGCCATTGAGCATCATTAGCAGAGTCGCCATGAGCGCGCCGGCGCCGAGCCTAGGCTCCGATCTCCATGTCAAACGCATGGCGAAAGAGAGAGGTGAGCGACGATGAGCTCAACGACGACGACAATGCGCATCGAGCTTCATGAGGAGAGACGAAGCAGAGAGAAGTGAGGCGAGCGTTCGGAAAGGAAGAGTGAGACGACAGGCGACCCAAGAAAGAAGGACGGAAAGGATTGGATGGATGACGGAGGGAGAGAGAGAGAGAGAGAGAGGGGCGGCGCCTGAACTTGAAGCGGAGGGGCCGGGATGAGCTAAAAGAACGGCGGGCGGGAGGCCAGGGGCAGGAAGGAGCTACTGTAGGTACTGGCCAAGCGAGTGGACGGATCGGATATAACTGAATCCAGCGTTGATGAGTCCAAAAGGTGAAGAGAAAGAGGTGAGAGAATAAAAAAGAAGACGGTCAGAATGGAGCCAAGAAGGGAGGGAGAAGCCCAACCCAAAGTGTGTGTGTGGGCAGCGGCACGACTGGCTCGTGTTATTGAAGCTCACTGATGGACATCCCAGCCCAGTCTGACAGGAGGTCCAGCAAAGCAAAAAAGCTAAAAAGGACGTTTCCCGGGGGCCAGGCCAGGCCAGGGGAATTTGTGTGCTGCGTCTGTATGTACAGCCTCTTTCTGTACCTGTCAGCGGCCATTTCTAGCGCCCGTCACCCGCCAAGTCTCCCTCCGACGAACGCGTATAATAAATAGGGCGACCCAAGTCCAGGCCAGCGATCAATTCCCACACCATGGCCCCCTGGTCCAGGCCACGAGATTTCCCAATACGAGGAGCACCTTGGCTGGCGTCCCCGGCTCCACCTGCTTATACGGGGGCCGAGTTGGGAAAGGTACCGCCTAGACGGGACAAGCTTGAAATGCATCTCAGAGAGACTCGTAAGGCACGGAGTGTGTGTGTGTGCTGCGTCGAGCAACGGCCAGGAGACATGGAAGCGGGGAGGGTTTTCAACCAGTGGCTTTGTTGAGCCGATGCAAAGTCGAGTACCTGCACAAGTAATAGAAGAAGGTGCCCGGTTCATGTAACAGGTGAGTAAGCCAACCGCCAAAAAGCCATCGGTTGTGTGGCTGGGAAGGAGCAGCACAAAGGACTGCCCTCGACTGGCCTCCATCGTCTGTGCCCCAAGAGGGAGACGCACCACGACTGGATGGCATGGACTGACCTTGATGGGATGTCCGACCTAGGATCCATGCGAAACCCGAAATTTGCAGTAAGCCGGGGGGGATGGGGACTAAAGCTGAGTGAGGCTGTGACGTCGTAGTGTTCCACCTCTGTTGTTGTGTCTCCATCTTTTACGTGGAACTCTTCTCAGCTTTGTTTTGTCTCTGATCTCCATCCCATCTCTCCTCTTTCTCTCTCTGCTTGCGGTTTCAAGTCGCGCTGCATCGCATTCCCAGCGTGAGAAAGGACAACAAGCAAGTGTCTACTGATCGGCTTCGACGTGGCCGGACGCGTGCGTCACTAACAATGGATCCAACCCATCCATGCATGATGTTACCCTCGCTCACTCATTGCCTCTTTGGGATGGAAGCGGCCGGCCCTGGGCACTTCGGTTCCTCGGCCGAATGATGATTTGCGTGCGGGTGGGGCCGAGCTCTTTGATTGGCTGCTTGTTTGGCTGACAAAGACTCGACGAGCGATCACCAATTCAAGGGAGTTTCGCTCTCACTGATGAGACTCACTCCTCGATGCAATTCACACAACATGCATACCTACTCAAAACACAACGCAAATATTGACACATGCATGCTATTTTGCATAGCAGTAGCAGCTCGTGACTCCTCACCTCTGAATACATCCGCAGGCCTGGGTTAGATCATGTGACGCAGACAACACCTCTCTCACCTCACATCCACCACTGCGCAACGACGCTCAACCTTTGATTGACCCATCAATCTTGCCCATGGCGCATACGCTGAGTCTTGGTCTTGTACCCCATTCACAGCGTATCCCAGGTTAAACCCTCGTCCTCCATAGACTCGTCCTCGCTCGACCCCTCCGGATTCGTGAATTCTCGAAACAGCGCTATATCCTCAAACCTCTCCGCCAGCCTCTCGACGCTCGCCTCCTGGGGATCCGTCATGGCGAGGTTCAGGTCGACCATGAACGTAGCTCTAATACCATCCGACGGCTTGTTCAGCCTGTTCTCCTCAAACTGCTGCATCATGTGCCGTGCCTCCCTCGCCGAGAGATCCCCCTGCTGCAGTGTCATGGAGACCAGGCTGCGGCCGATCGCCTCTGCGAAGCGGTACGACTGCCGTAGGTGCCCGTAGCACTGGATGCAGAAGAACAGGTAGAACCGCCAGGCAGGGTCCTTTGTGTCGCCCAGCAGAGCGTTGGCGACGTGTATCAGGGCCGTGTGCCACAGCATCGTGTAAGTCGAGGATGCGTAGTTGCTGCGGTACACGACTATCAGGCGCTTGAGCTGGTTCACCGACGCCTTGTAGGCTGCATCGGGCGAGCTTTTCCTGCACGGAAAGGTTTTGAACCGTAGTGGTTTGGGAGCAGATCTCGCTCGCACCGTAAAAGGTCGCAGGATGTCGAGAATGGCTGCGTGAAGCCAGATACTAACCATCAGGTCACAAGATCAATCCCGCCCTCGAGAAACCAAGGGAAGTGACATACTGGAAGACGATGACATGGTGCGGACTATTCTCCGAGCGCATCATAGACGGCGGCAGGGTTTCCGCCCAGGCAATGAGCTCGCGGTACTTGTACTCGGCGAATGCGAGGCTCAGATGGCCGCTTAGACGCTCTCGTGGACGAGGTTGATCGCGATAGTACCGCAACGTCACCTCGTGAATGATGCGCCAGAAGCGGCACAGTACTGGAAAGGTATCACCCATGTAGGTCGACTGCAGAGTCTCTGGGACAGACTCGGGACTATCGTCGGGGCCGCGATGCCAGCTGCGCCCTGGTATTGGGAGAACGGGGGGATATTCTGGATATGAGAGACCAGGCTGTTGGTAGAACAGCGACATGAGTCTGAGGGCATTAGCACTCTGGCCGTCTGGCCTATTCCTCTGGTTTGTCCACTTGCATTATCCAGTTAAAGGTGCCCCAGGCTGCATACGAGGTTGCGTTTTGAAGATCAGGGGCAATCTCTCGAACCTTGACAGTAGCTGCCGTCGGCTCGACTCCAAACAATCCCATGCGGATTCCCATGGCGTTTGCCTGCGACAAGTAGATCAAGGCGTGGTGATCCTTGCCGTCGCCCAGGTATGCCAGACCCAGCAGCTGGACGGCGGCAAGGTTGAGAAGGGAGTCATTAGTCTTCTCTTCGGACCAGCGCTTCTCCGTCTCCTCGCGGAACTGAGGTAGGAATCTCTTGGACGCGGCATCGAGGCTACTGTACATTTGCTGCTGCCCTGTCAGCGCGCCAACTCTTCCGCCCTGCTGGATTTTCAGTCACCTACGCAGCCCCAGTACATGAGGGCACTGACGAGCAGTTTGCTGCAGAACTTTAAGCGGATGTTGACCAGATCATTGACAAATAGGTCGGGGTCAAACGTCCCCAGGAGAGGGTGATCCGTCTCTAGATACAACGATATGATTTTGGCAGCGAGGTCGTTCGGAACCGGGACAGTGGTCCAGGAACTCATGTCCAGCTCCTCCAATCGCTCGTCACAGGGCCGCAACATAGATACTGTATGTTGCAGTGCATGATGCGTAGGAAAGGGGTTGGACTTAGAGTTGAACGACGGGCTGGTGCCTTCGCTGTCGGTCGTCGATACGCGGCCAGTGGCAAAAGCCGCTCTGCTGAGCGTGAGCCAGGGACTGGGAAGTACATCACGGGGCACATGCTTGTTGTTGAACTCGACAAAACGTCTCAGGCAATGTGACTGACTTCAAGATGGTAGACTCGAGCGGCTGGAGCGGCGGGAATGATACTGGGTACCTTGCCACCAGCTCATGTTCCAAGCTCTGCTCAAGCCCCAGGTGTCTGGTAGATATTGAAGTCCATTCTTGCCCTGAAGCAAGATGTGTTGGGCTCCTGGCCTGCGCTATTGACAGAACCGCCGCAAGATCGTCGTGACGCCGAAGAATTCGCAGGACGTCGAGGGCCTGGTTCTCAGGTCCAGACTTGAGGAGGCCGAATAGCTTGAGGATCTGATCTGTTTCTTTTTTCGTCTGGCTCTGTGTGCGGTTTTCGGCGTAGGTACACGGTTCTTCTTCTCCTCGTCGTTGGCAAGCTCCGCATCGAGGCCGCTCGCTGTTGCACTGGGGGTTCAAGGTTAAGGAGGAGGATGTTTGATGATCAAGATGGACACTCACGCGGATCTTCCTCTTACGGCAGGTGTTGCAAGCGAGCTGCGTCCCAATGCGCTGCCGCTTGAGGGGCCCATCACTGGAGGACCAAGGAGTGGAAGACGAGGCTGACGGGTTCGAGGTGGAAAGGCCGCTGTCTGTATTCGGAAGAGGCAGCAGTTGACGGTATCTCTTTAACATTGCTGGGGATCAGATGCTCATTGGTGGACGGTCGTGGCCAGGGAAGAAGAGATGATATTGGTACAGTACCACCCTGAACTGCAGTTCATTGAGGTAGGTGGCCCGGGGTTCACGTGGCCCTGATACAGGTTCCCGCCATCTTGGATGTACAGTATGAGCGTAGTATCCCAGCAATGCCTTTGCTTTGTATCTACAAAGTCCCAATGAGACACCTCGGTGCCGTAGATCTCTTGGGAAAGCCGCGCGTTGGTTCAGGGAGTGACTATTAACGAGACTCGAGCACCCATCTGTCGCAACTCGGATGATGTCCGCATTGTGTGATTGGCTTATCGCTCTCGAATTTTCCAGTGTGTCGTTGGCTGGCTGTTCTTTGCAGCTTGACGCGATTCTTCATCCGATGAGATTTCAGCGAGGACCTGGGTGGTACTTGGGCCACGACATCATCATGACAGCATCATGACCTGTCTCCGACCTTGATGTCCTTCGTTTGTCTGTTGTTGCAGAGCAGAGCCGCCAACTGCTTGACAATGCCTGGTGTTGAGCACATCTCTGATGTGACGTGATTCTCGGTAGTCCAACGCTGACCGATGCCTATTTTATTCACCGTTGGACTACCGAGAATCATCATGCCTCGATCATATTCGCTTCAAATCTCGACACAGCCCGCCATGGTCCCTCCTCGCCCTGGACTGGCGAAACATACCCAGAAGACGATTGACACGATACTGAGGCGTATACAGAATATTCGTCAATGGATTTCGATAGTCCTTCCCCAGTTGGATTCGAGACGAGCCTGCGCCAATACATCAGATACCACTCGTCGCCAGTCCGCAGTGTCATGAAGTACAATCGGGAGCGGCGGTTCCAAGAGCCAGTCCAGTCGTGGGCATGGGACATATTCGATGCTTGGGAATCTGTCATGCCGGAACTGATTCAAAGTCACAAACGGTTGTGATGGAGAAAACTAGGCGATGCTTCTCCCCAGATGCTCTCACTGAAATAGAACCATGGCGAAGGACGATCTCTCCGAAGTAAACGTACCCGTTCAAACGTCATCGATATCCTCGGGACTCTTCGTCGTCGTCCTGATGATTCCACTTACCGCGCGTCACTGTCTAGAAGAAGTTATCTTCTGACAGGTCGGCAAAGCCAACTTGCCCACGTTTTGGCAATGGGGGATTGCCTTCTAATAACTTGACACCTTCGATTCTTTCGGACTCTTGAGATTTCCCATGTCCGTGGCTGGTCGGGGCGTAGACTCTTCAACTATGCGGGTAATATCAACACACACCACGGTTTCCGAGGGCCAGGACCACAATAGGCTGCTTCGAGTTGCGACGAGCCTTGCCCATCCTTCTTCTACACATCAGGAATTTTGATCATTGCACTGGCAGGCTTTGGTTCTCTCTCTTTGGGTAGAGGCTGGACAGGGTTCTTCATCGGCTGACTTGATGGCGTAGGTCTCGCCACACTGCGTAAGTCGTGGCATGCCGAATCGTTAATAATGCCTGATTGCGCATTCGGATGCGGTAGGTGCTAATACGCAGATAAGTTCCGTCAGTATAAAAAAGATCTATTTTGCACTTGAAGCGCCCTGGATGCACGGCACAAGATGTGTCTTTCGTCGTCAAGCTTGGTTGCCGCGACGCCTGAAACTGTGAGCATGAGCCTTGAGACATCTCGCAAGCGCTTAGCTAAGATGAGATGGCTGTGGCTGGGGGCCTGGTGGCTGGGCGATGGAGTGCCCCTGAAAGAAATAAGCAAGCACATTCATCGCAAAACAGCACAAGGACTGGGCATTTTATTTCAAACCATGCTCTTTCTGGACCCGAATACGCAATTCGTCGCAAGGGCATGAGCGCTTTGACCACCCTCTTCACGTCCTAAACGGGTGGAAAATTTGGCACCTGAGGCATCACATGAGAGCGTCATCAGCCGGTTCCTTTCCCAGCCTCGCAAGAGGGCCTTGGCGTCGAGGTACATGTTCTGGTGGTCATGGCAAAGGCCTACGACAAAGGTGAAGCAAGGAGACGGCCCTTTTCGAGCATCTTCGCTCCCTTCGCAGGGCTTTCTTGATACTTGGCCAGAAACAAACATTTGTAGTCCTGTCGTCAGCGTCCAGCAACGAACAAAGATGGATGCCTGCCTGTCCAGGCCCGAGGGACCACTACTACTTCAAGGTACCTACCTACCTACCCAAGTCCGTAGGGGTCGCCGGCCAATTCAGACCTAAATAGTACCTACAACGTAGGTAACTCAGCAACCTAAAGCCCGGCCCCCCCGTTCCCGCCGTCTCCGTGCGCTGGCCTCGTCACCCTTTGCAGCGCCTCGCAACGCCCGCGCCCGCGCCCACTCCAAAAACAGCTCCGCCCTTTAACCTGGTTATTGCCTTACCTACTCCTACGACCTTACTCGTTTCGCCTTGGCCAGCGCAACGTCTCACAATCAACTTCCCGCCTCCAACCTCGCTACGCCAACCTCTTCCCTCTCGCATACCACAGACGACTCCACGACCGCGACCTCTATCTCCTCTACATCGCCAATTTCCGCGTCGCTCCGGCCGATACGCTCTACCTACCTATTTTTCAGCAACCTCCCGACTCCAGCCAAAATGCCCGAGCAGGAAGCCCCCTACGACCCCTACATCCCCAGCGGCCAGGCCGGCGCCCAACAAGGCGCTGGCGGCAATGCGAGGACGCAGGCACTGCAAGCTGTAAGTTGATCCTGATGGTTTCCGTGATGCGCAGCGACGTCTATGCGTATGGATTGAGGGACTCGGCTGCCCATGGCGATGGATGACAGCCCCTTTTGACGCCCGGCGCCAATTGACCATGTCGCGATCTGGTCGCTCTTTCGGCCTCGAGCCGCCAGCTGCGCAACTCTGAGCGATGTCATGTTTTCTGAAGCTTGGATTTCCCTTGGAAAAGCGCCGCCAGCTGGTTTGGAAGCAACTCGAGTTTGGGTTGCTTGGCCTCCTCTCGTGGATCCTTGCTTACGCCCAGCCTTACATCGAAGCTCGGGCTACCAAATCCAGCGGCTAGCTCATGATCGCACTCGACTTCTCGCAATTCATCGCAGTCTCTACTCATGTTGCTGGAGTATTTTTGTTTGTTCAACGTGCTAATACATATCCCAGCAAATCGATGACACCGTCGGCGTGATGCGTGACAACATCAACAAGGTTTCCCAACGTGGCGAGCGACTCGATGCCCTTCAGGACAAAACCGACAACCTGGCCGTCTCGGCACAAGGTTTCCGCCGGGGAGCCAACAGAGTCCGCAAGCAGATGTGGTGGAAGGACATGAAGATGCGCATGTGCCTGATTATCGGCATCATTCTCCTACTGGTAGTTATTATCGTCCCTATTGGTAAGTTTTCACACCCCTTTGTGACATGTCGAATCAAATTCTAACCTTTAAACAGTCGTGACCAAGGGTTGATACCTTGCTCTGCTGCTTTGGGTACTTGGTCCTCACGATGCACACGCTGGGATATGACAACGTCGAATATCGCAGGCTACGACCATGGGAAATGGAACTTTTGGGCAACTGGCCATTACTGCAACGGAATATGATTTGAGCACGGTGGAGTTTGTTCGCGTTGGCCCCCCCGGTCATGTTATGCTGGCCGCTATTGCTCCGAGGAGCTGTACGCCGATGACGCACTCTCGGTGTTGTTCCTGGAGACGCCAGGCCGGGCTGGATGTATGATTGAGGTTAGGCGTTCCCGATTAATTGAGATGTATACCTTTCTGCTGGATCTTTGGTTCATGGTTCTATTTCTCCATTTCGCGAGGAGGGGGGGATTTCGAATGCAATGTCAGCTCGAGGTCCACAGTCCGACAGCAGGGACTTTGTCTTGGACCTTGAGGCTCTACTATATGTAGCTAGAAGTCCGAAGTGGTTCCCCCCCGATGGAGTTTTTAACCCTCAGCAGGGTGGTATTCATTGCCTCGTGGCAAGCCTGTCGAGGTCGAGACACGAATCCTACGAGGCCGGCAACCGAGCTTCTAACCAACTAGATCCAAAGCTGAACGAGCAATTACGCCGAGGGTGGAACCAGCATGCGCATATCGTGACGGACCCGTGAACAAGCAGCGAAGGAGAAGCCTCGGTTGCCCGCTGGAGCGACCATGGGTCCCGGGCTGGCGTCATATCCAAGGTGGGTTCGGCGTTTCGTAGCACTGAGACCATCTGCAGGTCGATAGATTGATAATGCCGGCTGATTGATGATGCCTCATCGCGAGCGTGCCCTCTTCCCTGCCTCAGCCGGTAGTTGGCACACTAGCTCGGCCAGTCTCGCGGCACGCGTGGGATGAATCCAGCGCCATGGTGAAATCCACGTCGACAACGTGGGTTGAGAGAGGGATCGGCGGGTGAAGGGAAGTGAGGTCGTCCGCTTGAACTTGAACCCCCAACTCTTGAAAGCAAAACGTGGGTAGGTATCACTACTGTCGACCTGAATCTTGCCCGAGAGTGTCACGACTCAGATGTAGCCGGTTCAGAACAATTTTGTGTATCGTCGATCGAGTGGAAACCTGCAACCAAGGCACCGCGACTGGGAACTAAACCTGCTTGGAAGCTAGGCCGGTTGACTTCCCGGCCACTCTGCATCCTGATACCATGTTCCCTCGGTGCAGTTTTCAGTGGATTCGGTACCTACTTGCCAAGGGCTTGCTGGGACCTTGCTACCTAGTGATGCGAGCCGCTGCGCTTTTTAGAAGCGGCAAAGGTTATATATAGGCTCGCGAAACCTATTTCCTAGTTACCTTAATAAGCTACGGCTATATTATTACAAGATTCTAGTCTATCTAGAGAAATTCTAAATAATAGAGACGGTTCGTATATATACGTGCTAGTTAATAAGGTTAAGAATAGGTTCAAATAGGGAGGAAATTCATCTAATTCTTAAGCCTTAATTGAGAAGCAGATCATATATCTACGGATGCCGTGAAAGGATCCGCTTAGCAGTAGAACATGCTTTGACTTTCCTTATGATTGGCCCGTTAAGATGTCAAGATGAGTACCTACCCAGGTACGTAAATGAAGAGCTTTGTCAACTTGATCTCACATCATCTCATGGTACCTATCTTTATTGTGACTTCTGCTTTAGGAGAAGGTGGCCGCTGGCCACCTTAGTGCGGATGAATTGTGTCAAGGCCCTGGATACTTGGCATGGATTTATTGGCAACCTACCCAGTGATACGTCTGCAACAGGTTATTTGTACACCCTTGTCCATCGTTTTAGTACTGCCTGTTGACGTCCTTGTTGAGGTTGTTGATGCTAACACATGATGGCTTACCCGCTTACCTGGTGAGCCAAGTACTACTCTTAGGGTATTGCAGCATCGGGTAATAATCATCACCATGTCACCACATATCCCGGTGTTTTTCTCTTCCACCAAATACGAGGGTATCAACTGCTACCCACACTCGACAACCTCGACTCTTACAAGTCTGCTTGAACCATGTCAGTTCGGCCATAGCGATCTCACATGCATTCCACCAAGAGGTACGCTACCCCGCATCACGGGGTCATGGTAGTTCTGCGCTCCAAGATGCCCTACTACGTAGTCTCGACTACGAATCCTTAGACGGACGCCTGGTTCCAATGCTTAAGCTGAGATAGCTTATTGCCTCAGGTCATTGACGAGTGCCGCAGTCCAGACCCTCTCCTCCTGTCGTCCTAGTGACGCCCCGTGGCGGCAAGGTCGTGGCTTGGGGGAGGTAGGATACGCGCTGGCGTTGGAACAGGGTTCTGTCCCATTGGTGATGCGAGGATAGCCATGGACCCTTGCTTGGATGACCGAGCTGTGGTTGCACTCCCTGGTGATGTGACAAGTGTCTAGTCCTGACAAGGGCGAGGCATAGCTCCCGACCTGGTTGTATATAACTGCGAGGCGTGCCTCCGTCGTTCGAGGCCATCCTTGGTCCTCCAGGCTCAGTGCAACAACCTGTATCAAGCACCATCCCAGCTTGGCCGCCCAGTATGTCGACCATATACAAAGAACAGACATACTTGCTGTTAGTGCAGCTCGGTGCCTTGTACATTCTCTTGACCCTCGTTCAACACTTCGTATTGCAACCCTTGGGCCTCCACCATGTCATCCCCGCCACCCCGCCGCGTCTCTGGGTAGTCACGCTCCTCACGCCCGTGGTCCTGTATCTGCGCTCCAAGTACTACTGGCTCCATTGGATGCGTGTCCACGATGCCCAGTCTGCGCCCGTCTACCCCCACCGCGACCGCCTGCTCGGCACCGACTGGATCGTCGACATGTCCAAGGCCTTTGGCTCACACACGATCCTTCAGGTCTGGGATGGGCTGTTCTCCAGCGTGGACAGCACTTACTGGGCCAAAAGCGTCGGCGCGTGGATCGTTATGACAAACGAGCCCGAAAACGTCAAGGCGCTCCTGTCGAGCCAGTTCGAGGCGTGGCACATCGCCGGCGTGAGGCAAACAGCCATGGTGCTTGCGCTGGGGCCAAGGGCTATCTTCTCGGTCAACGGCCACGCTTGGCATGATGCAAGAGCCATGATGCGGCCGAGTTTCGTGAGGAACCAGATTGCCGACCTGGAGTGCACCGAGAGGCATGTCGAGGCATTCTTGGATAGGATACCGAGAGATGGCCAAGCGGTGGATCTGCAAGAGTTGCTGTACATGTTCACCATGGACATCTCTACCGACTTTATGTGAGTGCTTCTCAACTGAGCCAACTGCAACCTACCTGGGACTAACCGCGATGATAGGTTTGGCTACTCATCCAACACCTTGTCCAATCCCTCTTTGGAAGCCCTCGACTTCACTCGTTGCTTCGACTATGCCCTCCTCTCTGCAACACGTCGTGCCCGCCTGGGCTGGATCACCTTGCTGGTGCCAGATAAGAAGCTCAACAAGGCTGCTGCAACATGCAGGCAATTCATTGACCGCTATGTACAAGAAGCGCTTGCTTCAGGGAAGGAGAAGGAGCGCCCTTATGTGTTTATGAACGAGATGCTCGCATCAGGGGCTTCAGAGGAGTATATCCGGGATCAGCTACTTGCCATGATCCTTGGAGGACGGGACACCAGCGCCAGCACAATGAGCTCGTTATTCTGGATGCTGTCAAGGCGGCCAGACGTGGTCGATAAGTTGAGGGTCGAGATTACGAGACTAGATGGTCGAAAGCCGACATGGGAAGAGATGAAGGAACTCAAGTACCTCAACATGGTGCTGAAGGAGGGTATGTCATCTTGAATCACCCCAATGCTGGTCCTATGCAAGACGATACTGACCGGCCTGACTCAACAGCTTTGAGGTTGTGGGCTCCTGTAGCAACAAACTCGCGTGAAGCGGCAAAAGACACCGTTCTCCCCAAAGGCGGCGGGCCAGATGGACAGTCGCCTCTCTTTGTCCCAAAAGGCACAGCATGTCGATGGTCGAGCTATAGTCTTCACCGACGCAAAGACATTTACGGTGACGACGCAGAAGAGTTCAGACCCGAGAGATGGGAGAAGTTTCGGGCAACGTACGGTCCCCCAGCTGTGACAATGGACAAACGCTGACTTCCAAACAGGTGGGAGTATCTCCCCTTTGGCGGCGGGCCTCGGATCTGCATCGGGCAGCAGTTTGCTCTGACGCAAATGTCGTACCTTGTGACTCGACTATTCCAGACTTTCGAGACGGTGGAGGCGGCGGATGACAAGCCCATGCTACAGAGTCTCAGCTCGACGATAACTTTGGTCAACGGATGTTGGGTTCGGCTCAATCCAGTTGGGGCAAGTTGAGTATCGCCTTCTCAGTTCCCTAGCCCTCATATAGTCCATGGCTTCCGTTATAGAGAAACATGATGAATCAACAAGATTTGGTGGTGAGATAAGGAGCCACAGTTGTGCCAGCAGTGTCAAGGCGGATCCAGCGAGTGCGTTGCCAGCTGGGAGCAGCCGTCAAAGCCTTCCACCAGACAGTGCCTCTTTTTTTCCCCATTGTTGTCCTGGTGAATAGTTTTTCGTTGCCTCGACTCGTTGGAAAAACAACATTGGCCATCGTCTCGTTTGACATCACCCGTTTGCTAGAGGTATCTCAACCCTCTCAACTGGCTTGCACAGCTACCTCCTAGAGCTCTCATCCTCTTTCTGATCACTCGATCTTTGCTGGCACTCTTTCTCGACACCAAACCACATCAACAGCTCGTCGTCGTCGTCGTCATCAAGACTGACCATGTCGGAGAAACGCGCCACGACTGAAACCCCCGACGTCCCGGATGTCGAAGGCCAGCGCACAGCGCATCTGACCGGCATGGAGATCGTCCTCATCACCCTGACCGTTGTCTGCTTCGTCCTTCTCATCTCGGCCGTCTTCATCTGCCGGGGCGTCGAGCAGCGTCGTCGGGCTGCGGGGCCTCTGACACGTCTCGAGGAGGGTCGTGCGAAGAAGGAGAAACACCAGGCGCGTCAGAAGGCCGATGGACAAGGCCAGGGCAAGGAGCCGACCAAGGGTTGGTCGCTTGGAAGCAAGCTTTTGGGTAAGTCTGTGGGTGATCGGTAATCAAGAAGGAGCTGCTGCTGACGACGCTGGTGATAGATGTGATCAAGAGCAAGAAGGGCATCAAGGCCACCCAGGCCCCCCCTGACAACAATGCTACCGGCCAGGGAAACGAAGACATCAACATGACTTCGGTTCAAGCGGCAACCAACTCGGCTATCCGCGTCTAAGCTAGGCTAGGCATCCATCGTGGACTTTGTGCGGCCAGGTCTTTGTCGGAACATGGGTTCAGAAGCAGGCCAACGGCAGGCTCGTGCGATATCGAGCATGGCGCCAGGGATTGATTGCAGGGCTTCGGTGGCGTTGGAGTTTCTTTCATCCAGAGGAGAGGCATCGGCTTGTTGCACAGTTCAAGGAGTGATCGGCAACGGGACAAAGGATTTCCCTCCCGTCCATCGGGGGATATCTCGTTTTAGACGGAATTGTGATGCCGCATGGCGGTTGGGGTACTGGAGCCCGGTAGTCAGATCAAACAATCTCATGAAACATGCCCTGGTCTTGACTATGTGTGTCTGGGGATAGAACGGACATTGGAAAAGGTCGGGGCGATGAGTTCAATACTACGTCAATATGTGCAAGTTCCAAGGGTTTGAGATGGACCCCCTTGCGGCAAGAGACCTGCCTAGGAAGGCACGCGGGTGAAGAAATAAACAAGACACAAAGAAGGTAAGTGCCTCCAACTCCTCTGACAGACTGCTTCTTTGTGACGCACTGATGGACATGAAAATAAAAATAAAATAGGGATAAATAACAATAATAAATTCCAATACTCTAGAAATATTCTATATTTTATTTCATGATTTCCATCATCAGCTTGAAAGCTGTCCTTTGGTTGGGGAAGCTAAGATATTGCCTTTGTGCTGGTGTCTCTTTCTTTCTTGATCTAGGGTGGCAAGTGCAGTGCTGTCGCGTCAATGCAGCCCTCACGTGATCACCTGTCAAGAACTCCAGACAGCCACCACCGCCTGCCGACCGTTGCTTCCTTTGAAGTTTGCTCAACTTCACGACGCGACAACCCCCAGTCTCGCTCAACCACCTACGGCCGCGCCCATCCGATCCAAATGGCTTCGCGTTCACCATCGCGCGGCCGTTATCGGTCTCGCACTCGCTCACCCACTCCGCGATCTGAGTACTCGCGCTCTCCCCAACGCCGTCACCGCCACGACTCGCGTTCTCCAGCCCGATCGCCAACCCCCCCGCGTCGCAACGGTCGTTACAGGAGCCGTAGTCGCAGCTGGAGCCGTGGTCGTGACCGTGACCGTGGCCGTGACCGCAGCGACAGAGGCCGGAGCGGCTCCCCGCTCGCGAAGAGCACCAAGGTATGTGCTCCTTTTCCTGGGTGTATTACTACCCCGGAGGTTAACCTCCTTGCGAGTAGATTGTGGTGGAGCGTCTGTCCAAGAACATCAACGAACAGCACCTCTACGAGATTTTCGGGCAATTCGGTCGCATCAGGGACCTGGATCTTCCCATTAATCGCACTTGTAAGATAATCCAAAAATGCCCCCGTCGTTGCAGCACCCATGTCCCTGGTCCTTGACATCGACTAATTACCCGGGCAAAGTTGGCACCAACCGTGGCACCGCATACATCCTATTCGACTACGAGGCCGATGCTGAGGCCGCCATTGCCCACCTGCATGAGGCGCAGGTGGACGGCGCGACCATCAACGTCTCTATAGTGCTTCCCCGTCGCAAGCTCTCTCCCGCTCCTCCCACCGCCAGGCGTGGAGCCAACATCGATCCCAGAGTTCCCTTCGCAGGGCCGCGTGGGGGTCCCCCCGGTATGGGTGCTAGAGGCGGCCCAGGAGGAGGTGGAGGTATGGGCGGCGGCGGCGGCGGAGGGGGTCGTCGTCGCATGTCTCCAGGAGGTCGGTATGGGCCTAGGTCGGACGTATACCGCCCAGGATCGCGCTCTCCATCCAGATCGTCGGCTGGGCCACCTCGCGAAGGGGGTGGTGGGAGCCGGTATCGCAGCCGGTCCAACAACTCTTACTCATCCAAGTCACGGTCCAGATCCCCTGCTCCCAGACGGCGAGGGGGCGGCGGCCGCCACGACGACGGCAACGACGACGAGCATGGCAACAGACGTCGCAGCGACAGTCGCAGCAGTCACGGCAGCCATCATCTCGCAGGCACCGTGGGCCCAGATGAGAAGAGACGGCGTGCGGCAAGGTGAATTTGACAGGCTTCCGATTGGCGTTTACAGAGGAAATATAGGACAGGGGAAAGGCCCCAGGATTTAATTAGCTCCCGAAACAAGTTGGTGGTCACCTATACCCTCCTCTCGGTTGACACAGCTGACGTCTACAGCCATATCAAGATTGATGCATGACCAAACTCAATGGGAGGTGCTGCCGTGAGGGTTCTCGGGACCCTGGTCCATCATATTTCAGCTCGGGCCTTTCCCTCGTCGCGTTGAATTCATGGCACCATTCAGTTCCAAATTGCAGCAATTGTTGATTTGCGTGACCTCGCTTTCTGATTTCCATGGCATGGTTCAAGGGTATTTTGCCACGGGCGGAGTGGCCGAGGCCAAGGAAGGGAAGGGAAGGGGAGGG
>JABFEX010000454.1:0-16243 GCA_013623515.1 Fusarium illudens | reverse complement strand
GCTTGGTGTCGCGTGAATTGCTTAGTCGTTCGTTGCTGATCACACAGCTCGGCGGGAAAAAATGCCCGGCCGAGCTCCCCCACATGGGACTTGACACCACCATCGGCAGATGGCAGACGAGAGCTGGAACTTGCCGGTAGTTGACGGCGAGGCCAGGTCTTGCAGGTTGTAGATAGCTTGTCTTTGCATTCGGGCCGTTGTGAGGCTGGGAAGAATGCTATTCAAAGCTCAGGGCAGGTGAGTTCCGTTCTCGTCAAGTTAAACATCTCCGATATCGACGAGGGCAGTTTCTTGGTCAAAACACCACCCGGTTTTGTACATATTCTAGTCTCTTTTGCAACCAACCAACCACAATTCCTATAGGCGCGTCAAGAGTATACGTCCAGATCAGAGTTCTGCCTCGAACCTTGATAATCAACGGCCCCCCACAGTCATGAAGTACAGGCTGCCCGTCTCCGCGTTCACATTCTTGGGCGCACCGAGATACAGAAGATCCGTGCCATCAGATCTCATCATAGCTTGCAGACGCTGCACGCCCTTGCCCGTTACCGCCTTGAGCTCGTTGTTCGTCCACCCCGAGCTGCCAGTCTTTTCGAGAACCCAAGTACTGCCGCCGGCGAGGCAGTAGTAGATGCGAACGGTTGTGCCGTCATGCGTCACGCCGATAGCGGCGCTCGTGTTGTCGCCCGAAAAGACCAACTCGCGTGTCCAAGGGTTCGCTGTGCCAAAAGTTGCCCTCGCGCGGTGGACTTGCCATCCCTGGTAAGACTTGGGGGCGAAGCGGTATGCGCTGTTGATGTGGACTTTGCCATTCGCGTCCTCATAGAGAGCAAGCTTGGCGCTCTGGAACGCAGGGACAGGACTGGCACCAGTGTCTCCCGCATAGGTCTCGCCAGAGGTGAGAGGTTGGTAGACGATGTCCTTGGTCTCCTGGGTGATGGGCAGGGTGACTGCTGCTCCCGAGGCAGACCGATACTTGTCCGACGAGGGCGTATAGCGCACATAGCTTCCCTCGTGGCGGACACCAGAGGCTGGGAACTTGGACCATTCCCACTGCAGGTGAACGTCGCCGTCGGAGGAGAACTGGATATCATCGGGATACACCGAGTAACCTTTTCTGTATGCAAAGATGCTGAGTCGTGCCCATTTCTTGGAAGAAGTGGTGTACTTGTAGAGATAGCCACCTCGAGCTGAGCCATCATTGCTTGACTGTCCTCGGACAATCATCCAGAGGTTACCGTCCGCATCACGCTTCACCACGGGATACGTGACCCTGAGGGTGTGGTCGGGCATCTCTGAGCTGCGGTCCACGAGAGTAGCACTGTTGGGCGAGGGGGAGCGGAAGTAGTTCCACGGCTCGTTGTGCATGCTGGTGAAGACGTGAACATAGCCATCTCCATCAACAGCAATGCTCGGAGTGTTGTGGCCGTTGTCATCGAGGAACTCGGCGCAATCACCACCCGAGGTCTTTAGGCAGTCCCGCGAGATGGCGCCGTTTGTCTGAGCACGACGGACGACCATGACATTGTGGTTGGCTTTCGATCCCTCGAGAGGATTGCGTAGATAGGCTAGCCATTGATAGCCGTTGAACTCGTCGAGGGGGTTCCACCATGCCGACTGGCTGTTGACGTCGACTGCCGAGGAGATGGTGACGAGGGTGCCAGGGTTGATGGTGGCAGAGACTGAGGTTGCCAGAAGGCAAGCAAACGAGACGGAGGCTCTCATGTTGCCGATCCAACAAGACCAAGATGTGCGGGCAAGGAGGGTGGTTAGGCCAAACCTCACTCATGGCAGCCGTTTCATGCGTTTATATACCCATCTCTTGTGACGCCTCGGTTATGTATGAATGCGGACCTCTCGGAGTTGAAGTAGCCTGACGATGGTCGTATGAATGGATACCAGGTGGGGTCAGATGCAAGAGTTTCATCACGGCGAGGATTTGCCTTGAAGATGATGTGGATGCTGGGAAGCATAGATATCTGAAGATATGGATCATATGATGCTTGGCTGAACAACTGAGCTTGATCCATCACTCGGGCCACTTGGCTGATCAGCAACGGCAAAACCGTAGACAAGCTATCAAGTCAAACCCGTGAGCTTGGGAGGTTTAAAGCCACGCGCAACTTGTATGAGCCTCCATTCAGACAAAGCTCCGGGGGGCATCGCCGGCGGTGGTGGTCCGGATGGCGTGTCCGGGAGCGGAACCCCGGACTGAAGCCCTATGCCTACGGGAGATCCGCCTCGACGGATAATTCCGGGTAAACCAAAGTGATAGGTGACAGGTGGGATAATGCAGACCTGTAGGTATGGGCCTAGGGAATGGGGGTCAAGTCTGCTTGTGTTTCTGTTAAGAGTTGCCAAGTTAGGTCGTGGAGCATGGTAGGGCAGCGAGCCTTCTGATGCGTTTGAGAGAGAATGCCATTTTTATTTGTTCGTGGTATTGAAGATGTGATATATCCGCATCTGTCGATGATTTGATGCGGATGGGAGCTGTAAACACAAACAGTCTCGAAACGAGGCTTTGGACTGTTTGAATAGAAGCGGGTGCATCGTTTGATTAAGCGACTGTCCTTGATGGTTGTTTGGTTAAACTCGGGGCTGAAATAGCAAACAGACTTGAATAAGGTATAATATGTGACATGTCGAACAAAATAAAAAAGAACAGCTTTTCACAGTGTTTAATGTTTAATCGCTAATTTAGGCGATCATCCATTGTCAAGATAAGGCTCGGAAAAAGAGTCTCTCCCTCCCTCGATCGAGAATGCCTGAAGTTTATTTTATGCCATCCATCCACCATTGTTTCGTTTCCATCACCTACGGACGGACACACTCGGTCGGGGCCTGCCTGGTCCGTGCGCACGCGACAACCTCAGCATCCATCTCGACCACCCAATGAGTGGCATCGCCATCTCTGTTACTCAGGCTGCAACGGAATCCATCCTCTTTCGCCGACCCGAGGGGCTTCAATAGAAGACTCTGAGCCCTCCCAAGGATCAACTGGATGAAGCCTCTTTGAGCCTCCCCCCAAAGCCAGCCCGTCCAGGTTCTGCCAAGGGGGTCATTTTCGCATGTCGCGTCCGCGCACTGGCAAGCAAGCCTGGGCTGTAGTATCCCCGTCGCCCTCGCTCCCCTCAACGCTTCTGCTGCTGCTGCTGCTCCATCCAGCGACGCCGAGGACTCGGTTGTGAAACCTTTCACAGCGTCACATGAGCCTGGCCTAAGACCGCCCGCGCGCCCAGCTCGTGCCTCCCGTCTGTCTACGCCTGCGCGGAGACCGTGTTCGCGCCTGACCAACTCGCTGACGAGGCTGTCGTCGCTTTCCCTCTGCCATCCATCCGCCGCCTGTATTATAGACGCCACTGGCGTTGCTTGATTTTTTGGGCATAGCATTTCTTCCTCGCCGGGAATTCGCTTGGCCTAACTGCTGCCGCTTCCTGGCGCATTCGAATCAAATCATCATCTATCATGCCCGACTCGGCCCCAGGCCAACCACGGCCAGACGAGGCTCGCTGCTACAACTGCGGCGCCTCTGGCCATTGGACTATTGCATGTCCAGAGCCTACCCGAGAAACTCCAGCGTAAGTGGTCCAAAGCCTTGGTCACAGTGGATGTACGCTGCTAACTTTACCACAGAGGTCTTACGGCTTGGAGAAATGCAAATACTTCGGGCCAAGGGGGTCACAAGGAGCAGCATGGAGGTTCCAAAAAGTCCAAGGGACCCATCATCACCAAATACGCCCCTACCCCAGCCCCGGCGTCAGTTGTGACCAGATACGGGCCTCCGCCTGGCTATGGCCCTCCACCGGCACCTTACCCCGGAGCAGCTACATCATATCCTCCTCAGTATCCTCCATATGTATCTGCAGCTCCCAGCTATGCGCCCAGCTACGCACCTCCAGGTTACTCTCATTCATACCCTCCACCCCAATACGGCGGTCCGCCTCCAGGTCTTCCGCCTCCCCCTGGTCCACCTGGAGCATATGGTCCTCCTCCTCCTCCACCACCTCAGCCAGCTCAACCACCGGGACCGCCACCGTCATACTCACGGCCATATGGGCCTCCACCAACTCCTCGTCAAGACCATGTGCCCTACAGTTCACATCCGCCCTACCAGTCATATCCTCCGCCTACACCCCCGCCATACGGACAGCATGCGCCCCCATATCCACCTCCGTTCCCTCCTCACAGTGCACCGCCTGCATATGGACATCATCCACCTCCCAGGCCTGGACCATCGCCAGGACCACCTCCCACACCGCAGCCCAGCCGGGCATCAGGGTCGCCACCTATACCGCGTCAAAGCACAGTCTCTACACTCCCCTTGCCGCCCTCTCTCCCTCCGAAGCCATCTCTCCCCCCGAAACCACCTCAGCCTGGTCGCCGCCGTGATTTCCCCGACCACCCTCGTGATCACCGGAACAGACGAAGACATGAGCGTCACAATCGCAACCACGACAATCGGCAGAAGAAGAATCAGCCCAATCCTCGGCAACCAGAGCAGAAACCTCGCGACAATCACCAACGTCCTGAAGCAAAAGCTCCAAGTCTTCCGAAACCAACTCCATCACCGAAACAGGAGCAGAAACCACAACCTGCCGCTAAGCAAGAGTCGAGCACACCCATACCCACACCCGCACCCGCACCCGCACCCATTACAACGGTTGAAACGAAAAAGGCTGACGCCGGGGTCTCGAAACCTGCCACACCACAAGTACCTGACACGATACCCAACGATGCCACCGACGCAGATGATGTGGAATGGGGAGAAGAGACAGCCTTCAAGGAGCTAGAGACCATTCATCCACCAGACGAAGTGGGCAAGCCTCTGTCCGCAGACTTCAATGACGAGGTGCTTCTTCCTAGAAAGTGGGATGCAAAGTGCATCGAATCGGACTATGTCAAGGCTGATAATATCGAGGAATATGTCAAGCCGATCCATGAGACTCAGTATTGGCCATATATCGAATTTGACCCAGCCTTTGTGCGAGATGGCAAGCTCCCATGCGGAGACGCGGTATCTGGGCTCCCAGCTGAGCTTCTGCCAAAGGGCCATGAAGTCGTGCGGAGTGAAAGCTCCGAGAGTGGGGAGCTCCATGAGCAACGTTCGAAGCGTGGCCATTCTAGTGACAATGACCGTGCCGAGCGACCCCTCAAGAGACAAAGATCCCGGAGCGCTTCTGACCCCAGCCGCAGAGGATCAAACGACGGGCATTCTGATCGGTGGGATAGGCAGGGCTTCAAGCGCAGATCACGTCGGGACAGCTCCGGACATCGGGGAACAGAAACTCGTAAACCAGATCGACGATCTGCGGAAAGAACAACGTCTTACCATCGGGATCGGAGTCGGGATCGGAGTCGGGATCGCAGCAGAGACCGCAGCAGGGACCGCAGCAGAGATCGCAGTCGTGGTCATAGTCGTGGCCGCAGTCGAACCCGCACTCAAACCCCAGCTTCTCGGTCAGTGTCCAACGCGTCGTCCGGATTGGATTCCTTGGAAGCCGAGCTGCTCGGACGAGATAGCAAGGCCAAGACTCCTGAGGAGACGCCAAAACGGAAACCATCTGGGACCAACTCAAAGCCCAAGCGTCGTCAACCAAAGCTCGATTCTGCCTACAGGTAAGTCCCCAAAGCGCCGCCAAGCATCACCAGCTAACTTGAGAATAGCCGTCGTTGGTAGGCCATGTCTGGCCACGCACTATACTATCGCCTTCTTCTACTCGAATGGTATCTGATGTTCCTTTTCTGTTCCTCCTCCATAGGGCCGCAGCTTTTGTTGCGTGATCCCTGTACCTAGGCCAGGCACTGCTCCCTTTGCGTTTCCCTTTCTCTTCTTCCCACTCGTGGGTTAGGGTCTGAATCTTGTCCGGAATGGCGCTCTGGTTTGGTTTACTCATAACGATTTCATGACCAAGGTGCATGGCCGGCGTCTTCTATAGCATTCACGAGGTATGCGTGAATACTTCTTAATTTTACTCCCATTGGGTCCACATGACATCTTTCCAACTGTTCTTCTATTTCTATCGACCGTATCCGTTCTGGCTGCTCCAGATTCCATACATGACCATGGTTCTGGCCGTGTCACAGCCAACCCCGTGTGCCTGGCCTCCCCTCCCTTTTCTTTTGATCCTTCTGACTTGATGACAATGACAAGACGCCAGATGCTTGAGCTTGAGCTGGAGCTTAGGGACGTATCAATGGCCAAAGTAGGTGCAAATACGCTATGGGCCTCTGTAGCACATATATGGATGTCCTATAGCACTTGTCCAGCCCTCCCCTACATGACACACTGCATCGAGATCTAGTGCTTGCGGGAAATCTCCATGCGCTTCTTGAGGCGGTAGGCAAACGCCCGCTTGCGCGCAGTGGCAGACTGCGTAAAGGCACCAGAGCCGCCAAAGGGACCAGCAGCCGCGCCGTTGCGAACACGGACGATGCAGACATTCTCAGCGCCTCCAACGCTGCCCTCGCAGGTCATCCCCTCGGGCATGCGCACCTTGAGGGGAAAGTCGGTGTTGGTAGCCAGAGACAGGCCCTGGATGCCAAGTCCTGGGATGTCCTCGGTGACCTCGGCCGTCTGGAAGGCATCCGGGTCCGTGCCGCCAGATGTGGCATCGATGTCGGCGGTCATGGGGCCAGCACCATCTTGGTTGACCTGGCAAGTGTTAGTGGCTAGCGCTACCTCGAGTGAGGACGACATACCTGTCTGTAGGAGAGTGTCACTTCACCGTCATCCGAGGCGGTGGGCAGGCCCGAAGAGGCACCATCGCCAGCAGACGCCGCAATGCGAGCCTCGGGGGGGCCATCATTCTTGTCACCACTACCAGCACCTTTGCCACCTCCGAAGAGACCGCCCAGGAGGTTGCCGAGCTGCCGGCGGTGCTTGCGCGAGCCAGGCAGGTTGGACAAGTTATCCTCGACGCCCACGCCCTCGGAGGAGCCATTGTTGGTCGGGACGTTACCGCCAGTGCCCAGAAAGCTGGCAATCATGACGGAGGCGTCAACGGGACCGTTGCCCTGGGTCCGGCCGAGGGCACTGGCTTCGCCGCTGCGGATCTCGCGGTCACGGATGATAGAGGTGTCGGCCTGAGAGCCGCACCGGTTGCTGGAGCAGTCACGGGGCGTTCCATCCGCGACTTGAGCGTGTTAGCAGCCTTTCGAGTGAAGGGAGGTGAGACTTACTACTCAGACCGGGCATGGAGACACCGTTGGCGCCCTCAACAGACATGACCACGCCGTGGGCCGAGACGGCGGTGGCGAGAACCGAGGAGACGATGAAGAAACGCATCTTGAGTTTTTTTTTTTGAAGAGGTATTACAGTAAGTAAGGTGTAGAATGAATTGCCTCCAGGGCTTTGAATGTAGTTGATAGAAGAGAGTAGAGTAAAGAGAAGAGACTGGCTTGCAGATGAATTGAGAACTACACGGCGACGACCTGACGTTCTTATACATTTGCGGCTCTCACATGTCGGTCCAAGTCTTGCTCTTGCTGGACCATGGAGACCCGACCTGGAGGCCGTCACGAAAGAGAGATCGATCTTTGAAGCAGACTAACAAACGCAGCAGCTTCAGGTGTTGCTGTCTCGATGCTGTCCGTGAGGCTGAGCAGGGAACTGGTGCGGTTCAGGTTTCGAAGCTTTGGTTTCGTGTTTTTTTGCTCTTGGGCTGGAGAAGGTGGTGGCCCCAATCACGGACGTGATTCGAAACTTGAACTTGGGGTGGTGGTTTTGTGGCTACTGAAGCATGGGCGGTTGAAGTTATACTGGGATAGTCGCCAAATTGACTATTCTGCACATTTAACAATAACCATTCTGACAAGTATTCGCATTCAAAAGTCTTCTCTATGCTATGAGTATTTTTTATTTTTTTATTCCATCGTTCCCATGCAAGTCAGTTCAAGACCGCACACTCTATATTTTCAACCTCTTGCCACCCTGCGAGTTTCAGAGCACTCTTGGCTACTCAAACGACGAATGCGATTGGACTCCTGCGAGTTTCAACTGGTCCATCTCGAAAGAAACAAAGATCGACGTCGGCTTCGAGACTACGTGTTAGCGCTCGGAACGGGAGTTTGCCAGCTACCAACCCCATCACCAGCAACACGCTTCGAAACCTGAACTTCAAATTCTTTTTCCCTTGGGGGCTGCAGGGCACGGGGGGAGGCTTGGCTGCTTGGAAAGATGCGATTGGGCTTTGTATGATATGGAATCTATAATTCAGTTATTATGAAGATTTTTCCTGTCGTCGTGGATGGTTACACGCACCTGTTTTGTTATAGCCATCCCCGTCATAGCTTCACCGTTATCATCATCGCTGTTGTCTTGTGTCATGTCTTCCCCCATACCATCCTCAGCGGAACCATAGAATTCTCGATTTCGGCGCCGTCGCCTTCGGTCCCCATTAGGACTAGCAGTTTGTTGTATTGCCTGGCAAAGTTGGACTTGATCTGAACATCAGTGGTGCAGATGCCTCCCATGTGCTCAATTATCCGGCGGATGTGCCTGGTTCTGACTAGATAGAACGTATGCTATGGAAAGAGACGGTTTTGATCCCGCCAGTGTCTCCGCCAAGTATCGACTAAGAGCAGGTCTTGCACTTATGATACGAAGTATTAGTTCCCAGCTTTTCATACAGAGCGCGAAAGAGGTTCACTTTATTACGTTAGACAAGTAGTCCTAATATGTTTAAGTCAACCTTGTAAAGATTTTAACTGTGTGATAATGCCATCAATTGAGTAGAGCTCATCTTGAATGTGGAGGGCTCGCGTGTAGGGTGTGTCCTCGAGAAGTGGGAGAGGCTTCGGAGGCTTGTCACAGCACAACCAATTGGACTTACTTATAGGAGAAGAAGGAAGGGCTTTCAACATCTTAGAAGGCAACCCGGATAAGTTGCAACATTGGATAAGTTCCTATTTGCAAGCCGACCTGCGTAGCTGCTTAGATGGTCGTTCCGAATTGTGCAACTTGGAAACATCATCACAAATTCAGAGGTCCTCCTCATCCCATGGTTTCATGGTCTAACGGTTATGACTGCGGATTCTGATTCCGCCAGCGAGGGTTCGACTCCCCCTGAGACCTTTCTTTTTGCTCCGTTGTCAATGTCAACTGTGTTGATTGTTGATATACCATTGTGGTGTTGTTCATCGTCCAAATTTAGGGTTTAAAGTTTTTTTGCTCCCGTCGTGCAGCTAAATCCTTAGGATTAGGAAGGTGGTGCTGTTATTTTTAGGTGGTCATGCGCGAGCTCATTGGCTGCATCCGAAAAAGGAAGAATTTAAGCGACGGGACTTTAGGGTACGTAGCTTGAATGTCACGATGTCTCCCCGCTCCGTCCTTTTTGGTGTTTTGTCCATTTGAGACAAAAAGGCAATTCCTCTAGCCGAAATGATCGCCCCGGCCGTCCCTCTGCTCCAGCAAGGCGACTGGTCCGGCAGATGGCAAGGGGGCCAGCACACATTAGCCGCGCTGCGGATGGGGTCACTACCCGGCAAGACACCACCCGGATCTACGGTAGAGACCGGCGCACTCCCCCTTGTCGCACTGAGGAGAAAAGAGGAATCTTGGCTTCGAGGCGGTGCGACGAGAGAGGGCGCCTTTGTGATACACGTGCGCAACGTCGGTCAGACACACAAAAGGCAAAGCCTGCGGCCAGAGTGTGTCAGGTGGTGTTCTCGGCCGAGATTGTTTTGTCGAATCACCACTTTTGACAAGCTGCAGGCCTGCCCAAGCTGCATATTGCGCTGCTGTGGAGCCAAGTGAGGGGAGGACCCTGAGGTGTCACCGCCAGGGCAAATCAGAGCTGCAGCTGGGCCAAAGCGGCAGGCAATCGTCCTCGATCGAGACCCAGCATGCCGGGGAATCACCAAGACCAAGGGCAACGGCCATGGCCACGGGCAGCTCCGTATGTACGTATGTACTCCGTATGTATGGAGAAGTTCCAGATTCCAGCCTAGAGCACCAGCTTCCACACTAGAGCAGACCATGTGAAGCAAAAGGTGGGGGTCGCAGAGAAGTGTCAGTGGGGACACCGTCTTTTGAAGCCATCGTGAGATGCAAATTTCTGTCGAGTTGCACTCGAGGCCCGATTGGGATAGACTCGGTTAAGAGCGAGTCAACGCCGGAACACCTTTCCTTGTCTAGTATTACGCTACGATTATGGCTAAAATAGGCCCTTCTATCTATTCGCTAGCAGATGCTCCGTGGCACGGGGCCTGTCGTCGTGGGTACTGACCGCAAAAACACAAACTTTTGTCTCTTCGCTCTCTTAGATGTTGAAACATGCAAAGACCAACTCGCTGTAGCATCTGGACTGGAACCAGAGCCCACCAACAATAAATCGCAGAGTAGAAATCAAACAATCAAATTTTCAAAGCCCAATCCTCGCAGGTCACGCAACCAGTTGACACTCTCGGTTCCCCGCGAATCCTGCATCGCCCATACCGCCTTGAGCATCTCGATGGCCGTAAACAGATAGCCCCACGGGCAAATATCCCAAATCGACAAAAGCCGTGTCATGGTCCACGTACGCTTTTCCGGATCACGCGTCTCAGCTCCCGCAATAAACGTTGGCCACGATGAAGCTTTAAAGTAAACATCATCTTCACCAATCGCAGCCAAGTGGCCCAGCGTGTCTTGTAGGAGAAGATCCGTGTCAATAGTCCTCATAGCTCGCACCAAGGGCAGCGCCTGGAGAATGTAGAGACAAGCTGCTGACCTGTGTGCCGCCGCCAGGTGCACTCGGCTTTCGAGATCCATGGTGACACCGTGTTGTCGGAGATAGTCGGCCCAGGCTTCAATGTCGACAGCAAGTGCCTGGTCAATCAGGGCAAGCGCCTCATCGGCTGCTGTCAGGGACTGGTCGGTCCACGGCGTCTGGTGGGACAGCTGAGATGCAGACAAGATGATATTCAAGATATCGGGTGGGCACGATAGGGAGTTGGTCAACTCGACCCGCTTCATGACGGGCAGGAACTGGAAAGCTTGTCGAGCGACACGGGCAGCGAGACCTCCCGACGTCAAAGTCGAGCCCAGGATGTTGTAACTACAAGGGTTAGCAGTGTTGGTAATGTTCGGATGAAAGACTTACATGAAGCTGTCTGTAATGACACGGTCCCGTAGCATCCTACTGGACGCATCCGTGCTGCTATCTGGGTTGAGCAGCGCCATGATACTTGTGGCGCCCTCGAGGTGGGCCCTCCAGCTCTGGTTGTCCGACTTGTCAAGATCAATCAGATCGAATTTGATAAAGAAGTGCATGGCGGCCAGAGCCACCTCGCTGCCGGCAGGGTCCAGGGTGTCAAGCACCTCGCGAAGATGGCTCATGGCCTTTTGCTTGGCTGTCAGTGCATCGATGAGAGCTTGCCGTGTCACGAGGTCCCTCGATCGAAGCAGGGAGAGGTAGCCACCCGGATCCGTGAGGCCGGGAGGGATGTCGCTGACACGGCGGAAGACGTTGGACCAATGAAGGGCTGATGTCGCGACAAGAATCTGCAGAAGAAGCGGATGCTTCCGCGTCAAGGGCAGCAGCTGGCGAAACGGGTTGTCCTCGGGTGTGTCTCGCACCACGAGATCTTTGCAGACCCTCTCAGAAACTGGCACATGCGTTAGCGTGACTGACAAAGATGAGAGGGGAAACGCCACTGTTGGGTGGACTGACAATGGGATAGGTAGTATCGTGAGGTGCGGTCGAGGTCCTGGAACAGTGGATCGGTGAGAGCTCCGGGCGGTGGCCAGGGCGATTCGGCCTGGGGAGACTGCTGGCGGTTCATCTGCTGGGCTTGCTCTGCAGCTTGCTGGACTAGCTTGGCCAGTGGGTGTTGGTCGCTGGGATCTGGCCTAGGCTGGGGTCGGGGCAGGCCATGGCCCGGCTGTTGGCCCGGAGGAGACGGCGAAACGCTGAGGGAGGAGGAACCGGAAGCATCTCCATCATCGGGTATCCTCCGACCGGGCGGCGGGTTGACGTTGCCCTGCGAGTCAATGCCTTGTGTCCAGACGAAGACCTTGCCATACCCAAGGCATTCCTGCCCCGAGACTGCGCACTTGTGGCATGTCGGCCACGAGCGGTCGCAGCGCAGGCGTCGACGACGGCAGTTGTGACACGGTTTGGTGTTGCTTGGCGGCATGCGCCGGGCGCTGACTGAGCAGCCAGATAGCTGGGGCGGGCTCTTTTCGGGGCGGACAGCGGTTGGGAGCAGCGAGGGGGCTCGAGGCTACAGAAGGTTCATGATTGTCTTGTCGCGGATGAAGAAGAAAGGCGGACGAGGGGAAGAGGGGGACGAGGTGGATGATGCAAAAGAGAGAATCGACGATGATGACGATGAAAGAGATGGTAGCGTGTCGTGGAGGACGTGGAGGGAGAGAGAAGAGGGGAGCGGGAACAGAGGGGAACAAGTGGAGGGGTAAGTAAGGCAGTAGTGTAGTATTCTTGGAGAGAACCTTCCTCAAGTTGGAGAATGAAGGACCTTGGACGGCAGGAGCAATGAACCAAGATCCAAGATCGGGCACGTTTTTGTCAAACCTTGACCCTTTCACCTTTCTGGGGCAGGTGCAGTGGACATTAGATGCAGTTAGTTGGCAGGCAGGCACGCATCAGATCCCATGACTCGACTCCAATAGAGGCTGACGATGCGATCATGTATACCACGTTGTATGTAATCACCTCACGTCAACTTACTCAACCCCATGCCAGAATGTACCAATGCCAGTCAATCCTAGGATTATCGCCTCGCCTCGCCTAGCTCTCCCTCCCTCCGCAACCTCTTTGAGAGCCCCACGCTGGCGACACGCCAGCAGCAATGCAAGCCCTTGCCATCCATGCCTGGACGCCCTGGTCCTAGGGAGCATCGACACCCTCTGGCACGGCACGCCTCGCACCAGCCATCGACCTCCGCCAAATCCCGACTACGGCCGATGCCGTCGTGCCCCAAAGGGGAAAGGAAACGACATACCGTGCAGCCGAAGCACCGGGACCTGCATCATGGACCTTCCATCAGAGCTCGCAGAAAGCTTGTCATTGTGGGCTGTGCCCAGGCCGTCCAGCCAGAGGAGACAACCACGCCAAAAGAGGAAATCAGCTGTCACTCGTCGCATCTCGGGACCCAGAATTGTGATGGGGAGCTTGATGCCTTTTTCTTTTTGGCTCTGGACAACAAGGCCTGGCTACCTAGACAGGCACTTTGGCCCTGATGGTTCTGGTGATGGTTCGCAGCTGTGGCTGGCTTTACTCAGCGCGCGGCTCTGCACTCAGCGCGGCTCTGCTATCACAACTCCCCCCGTCCCTCGGCGTATCATCTCCGGCTTGGTCTGCAAATGAACTGACTGGCATGAAGGTAGTTTGTTCGCTTGAGCAAACTTTGCTTGCGCTTGTGATCGTCTCCTTGGCCCACGAGGCAGAGCCTTGACTTCTCATCCTTCCACCTACCTCCACATGCTCCTCCGCAACTCCACCACAATATTGCGACAACGGACTTCACGATAGTTCAATTTTTTCTCTTCCCCTTTCACCGTTGTTACCCTCCATTCATTGGGTTCGGCTCCATGACACATTGACGCCTTGCTCCTCCCACCATCTTCTTAATATGACACATTGTGGCGACGCGTCGCCATCTGGTGGAGATGGCCCTGAGGCCAGACTCTGGAGCTCCCCAAAATAGGAAATCTTGGAACATCTTCTGCGTTCATCTCACCGCTACGGCTTGAGCTTTCTCGTTCCATGGCCCTTGGAAGCATCGTCAAGTCTGCCGAGACCGAGATGGCATGCCCACAACATGTTGCGATATCGCGATTCTGGTCCACGCCATGGCCAGATCAAGCGATCTGGGAAAGAGTATAAAGAGCTGGAACGGCGGCTCTCAATTATGATGGTGGTGTCAGTAACGGCTCGGTGAAACTCAAACATCTCGGTCTCTCAACGGTCGACTTCACAAAAGGGATTCCCCGAAAAGCTATTCTCCTCCTCGGCAAGCTCGTCAGTTACTTGCACATTTGTACATTTGTCTTTTAATATTTAATATTCCAGAACGCAGTACAACATTCGCTGCTCCGGCTCTTCTCTCTCCCAGCACATCCCTGACAGACCTCTTTGCCAGTACCAAGGAGTTTACGACCATTTAACACAGCAGTACACCAGAGACATGGTCCCCGACAACAACTCGAAAGAGACAGACACTCGGATCACCGTTGAGGAGATCTCAGAAGAGTTTGACTATGAGAAGTTGGGACGACGGCGGCCCGAGATATTCAAGTCAACATGGACTGAGATCGCATTCATCGTGTCCATGGTGACATCCCTTGCGGCCACGGTATGTTTCTCGCACTCTACAGTTGGACACTGGCTAACACCCTCAAGGAATTCTTCGTCGGCGGTTTTCAGATTCTCATTCCCGGAATCTCTGACACCTTGAACATTCCCCAGGACTCCCAGACATGGCTCTCCAGCGTCATCACCCTGGTGGCCGGCTCGTTCCTGTTCCCCTGCGCCAGACTGGTCGACATGTTTGGAGGCTATCTGCTCTTCCACGTGGGCATTCTATGGGTTGTCGTCTGGTCTGTCATCACGGGCTTTAGCAACACCTTCCTCATGCTCGTCTTCTGCCGCGCGATGCAGGGTCTCGGAGCCGCAGCCTTTCTGCCTGCCGGCGTCTCTCTGATCGGACGCACCTATCGCCCAGGTCCCCGGAAGAACCTCGTATTTAGCCTGTATGGTGCCATGGTCCCGGTCATGTTCTTCCTTGGGACCATGTGTGGAGGCATGGTTCAGCAGTACCTTACCTGGGGCTGGTACTTTTGGCTTGTCGCCATGATCTTGACTCCAGCCTTTTGCATCTCGCTTTGGGCATCACCCCGCGACTATGCTGAGGCTAGGAAGGGAGGCAATACTATGGACTGGTGGGGTATCGGCACAATGGTTCCCGGTCTTCTTCTGGTCATCTACGCTATCACGGATAGCCGTCGCTTTGGCTGGACCGCGCCGCACATCACCGCAACTCTCGTCGTCGGCTGCACCTTTCTCATTGCGGCTGTCTTTGTTGAGGGCTGGGTGGCTTCGGCGCCGCTGGTCCCGCCCGAGGTTTTCCAGGTCAAGGGAATGAAGAAGATGCTGGTCATCTTGTCCTTAAAATTTGGTGTTTACTCGGTCTTTCTCTTTTATGCCAACTTTTAGTAAGACTCTCCTCACCATACTCGAATGAATTGGCTAACAAGCATAGTATCAAGTCTGTTCTTGGAAAGGACCCCATGACTGCCTCCGTGTGGTTCGCCCCTTGGGCTGCCGGTGGCATGATCTTATCCATCTCCAGTGGTCTCCTCCTCCACATTCTCTCAGGCCAGGTCATCCTCATCCTTTGTGGAGTGGCCAAGGTCATCGCCATCTTGCTTTTCGCCCTCATGCCTGACAGCCCCAGTTACTGGGCTTGGGTATTCCCCGCTCTCATGGCTGAAGGAGCCTGCATCTCGGTTCTTTCAGCAATCAGCAACGTCTTCATGACCTCGACCCTACCGCGCCATCTCCTTGGATTGGCGGGCGCGTTGATCTTTGTTGCTTCATACCTCGCCAGCGCATTCCTCCTCGCCATCGTGGCAGTGGCTGTTGGTGTGTTTGAATCAAAGGGCTGGGATCTGAAGGCTCAACACAAGGGCGTCTTTTGGATTGCTTTCGGCCTTGCATGCGTGGCCCTCATTCTGGACCTTTTCATCAAGCTCCCCAAGGCTGGCTGCGAGAATGTGGAAAAGCCTACGCCCAAAAAGGTCGATTTGGAGTCTGATCTCTCAGAGACAGAGAGTCCTTCTGTTTTCGCCACACCCGCGGATCAGTTGAGCATTAATGAGGAGGTTGTCAACGAGCGAAGCGAGGAGGGAAACCAGGGCACTGAGACTTTCGAAAAGAAGGACACAGAGGAGGAGGCAAAAGTTGTCCGTATTCACGATGTTCTCAAGGACTTTGTTCGGTAAAAGTCATGGTTTAATGGGTTACAGGTTTGGTTGCTTATATAGGATCTGTTTCAGGGGCATTGCATGGTTATGATTCATGAAAATAGGGGAATGGTTGGATTTTAAAAGTTATAGATAGAATCACTTGGATCGATACTCGGCGCTGGATATAAGAGTTAGAACTCATGGGTATTCCGATATAGAGATAGATAGCATAGAGTCTTAGACTAGATAATATTAGTAATTAATACAGGGATTAATATAAATTATTTAAAGCTTCTTAAATATATTAAGCTCTTAGCCCACTATATTTAAAGATAT